>BGPR01007438.1:35755-64010 GCA_013235015.1 Araneus ventricosus | reverse complement strand
GATTCATAAAATAAATGTTTTGTTTTTAAATGGAATTTTCTTTAAAAGAATTGGAGCGTGCCAAATGATTAAGCTACAAAAAGTATGACTTCCAGGAAAATAGTTTTTTTTGTCGAAACTGTTTCCCTCAGAAAAATTGCAACCACACAAGAAGGAATGTGAGATTTCCGTTTTTCTGTCAATCATTTAAGAGTGGTTTCATGTATAATACATTTAACTGAAATTTAACTAATGTCAATAAATGCTAAACGTTACTTTAAGTTTTAACCAACTAAATAAATGTCTCAAAGTGTTTAATTTATTTGAAGGTATTTCTATCGTGAATTCGATAATTTCAGTCTTTCAAGTTGAAGAAAAACATTCTTTTAACGAAATCATTAAAAGTAGTTTTTTTAAAACACACTTTTATTACTGTATTAAAATTGGAATTGTTTAAAATTTAATTATTTTCTATAAGTGTGCAATTTATAATTCGTTATTAAAAATGTTACGGAATCTTCAAATAAATATTTTTCATATTCTTCACCAGGTGGCGTCACTGGTATGGAATCGAAATTTAATTAAATTAATTGATAATTAGTTCTAAAAATTTAAAATTATGCGTTGTCATCGAGAATACACAAATGTGCAAAATTTAAAAACTCTTTCGCATCAGAAATTGAGTCAAAACAATTACAAAGTGACATCTTTATAAACGTGCAAGATGTTAAGTTAAATAAAATAGTCTAAAAATAAATAAAACCTTCCATACACACTATAACATCCTAGCACGTAATAAATTTTTTTCATAAAAAATGTTAAATTTCTTTAATTACTTAGTTTATATTTTTTGCGTCTGATGGTAAAATGATTTTTGAATATTCATATGTCACTGACGTTTGTTGATAATTCAGAAATTCTTTACTTTCAAAACATCTATTTAAAAATATTCAGATGGTATAGATTAAATTAGTAATGAATTGTAAACTATGATGTGTAAGTAGTTTCATTGTTTAGTTGGATAAATTTTTAGAATTATTTCAGAAGGATTTATTTATTACAAAAAATTAGATAAGTCATGTGACTTGTTTATATTCTGAGAAACGAATTTAAACGGTTATCTCGTCCGTAACGCATTAGTATGAAACGAATACCACGATTTTTCTGACGTTTCTAGAGCCAAACTGGCTATTCAGAGCTCCAAGAAAATATTCCAAGACAAAAAAAAGGCGCCAAGCGGCGTGCGCATAACAGAAAAGTAGCCAATGTACAAGTTCACAATAGTAAGTTCCATGATGTTCACCTCGGTTTGTAAATTGACGCGATTTTATCTTCGCTGATTTAAACTATTTTGACTTTGATCTAAACATTCTCTGACTCGCCTAAGCCCATCTGCTTCATTTCTAACTGATCTCTTTTGAATAATTTCACCCAAAGTTTCATTATATTGTAAGAAATATTGTGAATTCGGTTGAAATCTAGATGTTGGTACACACTCTTAAAATGGCGCCAAGTCGCCAAAGCTAATACAGGTAATACCTGCATATAGCTTTGGCGACTTGGCTGCAATGATATGCAGCGGCCTACGTCTTGCTTTGGCGATTTGGCAGCGTTTTAATAGTGTGTACCAACTTCTAGATTTCAACCGTGAATTCTTCCTCTTAAACTCTTTTTTTTTCGAGAAATGTTTTTTTTTGTTTACACCAGAGCAAATATAGTAAAAGGCTATGGCTATGAAGTTATGCCTAACATGAAGGAGGTTACCGTTTCTGTTTTGTGAACAAATCTATCGTTGCTATCGGCAAAAGAGAAATTAAGTTTTTTTCTGCGCCACGTGCCTTAGCGTTTTATATATATAGTTATTTATTGCATATTTCATAATTCTCCGTGTAAAAGACTTTCGATAATTTATGAATATTAAAATTCAGATTCAGAAAATTACAAACTTCCAGTTGCTAAAAATTATTATGATGGCAAGATAAATGAATTATATTAAGAAAAAATGAAATGAACTTAGTTTAAATCTGCAGTAAAATTTCATTCATAAAATTACACATATACATTTATATGAATATTTTACTTTTCTCATATAAGGAGTGTACATAAGGTATCGTAAAAAAATTCGGCCTCGAAATTTTGATGAATCTCCACATTTTAGACCTCCCTGAGTCCGAAAAACTTTTTCAATTATGGTTACCGATTTGTCTATTATTATTAGAACTCAAAAAATGTAACCAGATAGAAGCATGAAATTTGGTTTGTGGCTTTTACACCTAAATAGCTGTTACAGGAAGTTTGCCTGTTCGTCCTACCTATTTCATGTGAGCACGATAACTCAAAATGCAAACTCACGCAAACAGCTGGATGAATGAAATTTATCATGTAACATTATTATTAGAATTATATATCTGTGTAAAATTTTGGACCGTATCCGCAAATGGTTGACCTTCTCCCATTCTGCATAAATGAGCGTATATGAACGTATATAACTCATAACGGCAACGTTTCAGACCAGGGCTTCCCAACCTTTTATCTCTCGCGTACCCCTTGATTAGTATTCTTTTTTTCGCATCCCCCCTACTGCCATATCCACCCCCACCAACCATCCGTCTATGCAAAGACTCTTTTTATAAATAATGTTAAGGGCTTATGTTAGCTTAAATATCAAATGACTCGAATTAATAACTTTTGTTGGACTTAATTTTTATTTTACATTTTATTGCATTTTTACAAGAGTATTAATTCAACTCCAAAACACTCAGTATTGTAATAATTTTGCATTAACTTATGTAGGATATTAACCGTAAAGAATAATTTAATCACTGTATAAAGATGGATGTAAGAGCTGGCTTAATTTTTTTGGCGATAGATGGAGCCAGTGTTCTGCTCTGTAGGAACTACGAGCAGCACCCTCTTTTTTCCTAACAAAACCAGACTGCACGCTTAGAGCAGCGCAGCACACCGCAGGCAGCCGAAATGTCAAAACCTCTCTCAATTCCTCTGTAGTAAATCAGATCACTCTTGGCGCAGTTAAGCCGCCGATCTTCCCACTATGGTAACTATGTCCCGTCTAACTTTCCTTAAGGCTTTCTAATCTGTAAATCTCTAATATCGTAATATTCTAAACCCGTAACATCTATCCCTTGTTAATCTGGCTCAACCTAGTAAACATGACTTCATGCAAATTAGCTATTTTCTCATTAACTTTCTGTGTATATACCTTTTCCCCTGTAAATTCTCTCTATAGTATTTAAGTAAATGCTTTTGTATTTAATTTGAAGTCTACTCATTTATTTTATGTAATATTTTGTTCTAAATTTAATGTAATAAATATCCTTAAATCCCCTAGACATAAACCCCATCTATTTACCCCTTAAAGGTAACCCTTCCGTGGGCATTTTGTTCATTGAACGGAGTCCCACACTTACAAGGATAACTAAAAATTACACTCTAATAGTCAACTTTTCAAGTGGTATAGTTATTAAATAGCAAGTATTAACTAGGGGAAACAAAATTCTATAACTTTTTGAATTCTTCAGATTTTCTTGTTTCCGCCATCCCCAACTTTGATTTCGCGTACCCCAAACTAGTCCTTTGCGTACCCTCAGGGGTACGCGTACCACAGGTTGGAAACCTCTGAAATGACAAATCAAATTTGGGAAGGGGTCTTGTCACCGATATTGTCGATCTGCATTAAAAAATAAAATAAACTATGAAGCACAAAACGCGCCATATTGTGTAACATTATCGTGACACATGGAGACTCAATTCACGTGATGATGAAGCACAAAACGCGACATATTGTGTAACATTATCATGACACATGGAGACTGCATTTATTTTACACCCCGGCCCAGCCTGCTCAAAGGGTGTAAAGCTCGACACGAGACGGTGGAAAAACATTTAAAAAATAAAAATCGTCGCTTAACAAGCAACACCACTTATCTCAGTTTTTTGAAAGTTCAAATAGGAAGAAAAATATTCAATTTTTCGCAACCCAAAACGGGTATTTCAGGATTTTTTTCACATCTAGTAGGAATACACGGTCTCATGTTTATATCAGACGTTAAAAAATTCAGAAATATTCGTTGTTGGTTATGAAAAATTGAGTGTTTTCTTTCATTTTGAAATTTCAAAAAATTGAGATATGTGGTATTGCTTGTTAAGCGACGAAATACATTGCAATAAAAACTAACTAGCTGCTTGTTGTCTTAGGCTGTGCTGCTGCGTCACATCCTTTCTCCTCATCCTATAAACGCATTCAATTTGCAAAATTCAAAAAGTTGCGTGGCGTGATTCATGTAACGTAATGGTATGGATATTAACCATATCAGATTGATTATTTTATCCATTTGGAAAAGTCGTAGATTATGTTTTTTTAATTTTGAACATTATCCTTTTTGTACAGTTGTGTCCCGCAAATAATACTGTATTTTAATATTTTCATAACTTTATTATCTCTAAATAAATTAACTTTAATTTAAATTTTGCAATATGAGATTCACCATCTGGCATTTAATTGCAAAAACACTGATTATAAGATTCCTCAATAATTATAATAGCGAAGTATGGAATATATACGGGGTGTCCACAGTTATAGTGGTCCAATATCTCATTTCTAAACCTTTAGAGATAGACATATAGTTCTAATTGAAAAATGCTTTTAATGAAGGGAAGAATTATAATATATGTTTTCTAGGAGAATAAATATATTCCTGAAAAAGGTGTGATTTCTAATTTTTTATACAATCCCCCGGTCCTATCAATCATATTTAGCAAAATATTTTTGACACTCTAACATTTTAAACAGAAACAGACCCACACTTTTGCGACTAAATGTGAATGAAGCTTTGAATATCGCTGACTTAGACCATTTATACCATTTCAATAGCCATCTTGAAGACGATTCACCAATCAATGCATAGCACTTGCTCGACGAGACCGTCGATTGGTTAAAAATCATGAAACACAAAGCTCCATAACTCGCTCAGTTTTACTCGCAGAAGAATGGAACATTTTTTGTTTAAAATGTTAGAGCGTCAAGACTATTTTACTAAATATGACTGTAGGACCCGGGGACCGTATAAAAAGTTAGAATTTGTAACTTTTTCAGAAATATATTTAGTGACTCAAAAAACATAAATATAGTTTTCCCCTTTATTTAAAGCATTTTTACAATTGGAACTATCTGTATCTCTAACGATTTAGAAATTAGCTATTGAACCACGATAAGTATGGACATTGGACACCCTGTATTTAAGACGAAAAACTATAAAATTATCATTAAAAAATGGTTTTTTTTTTGAAAAAGAAAGAAAGAAAATAATATATATACAGTGAAACCTCTTGGAACGGCCACCCCTACATAGCGGCCACCCCTCTTAACGGCCAATCTTTCGTGGCACGGATTTTTCGGCCCATAGACCTAATGTCAAAATAACCCCTAGCAACGGTCACTCAACCCCTCTGAACGGCCACCGGATGAGTTCGCCCATCCCATTTAACAAACGCATCGGCTAGAGATTTACTTTTTAAACTGACAAACGAACTTGGAAAAAATGGGGTTTTTTTCGAGAAGGGTAAAAACTTAAAACAGTCACAAATTGTATCCTTTTTTCAAAAAAATGTAAAAAATTATTAAATAATGAACTATTTCCTCTTTAGATGAGTCTCAAACTTCATTTTAAATAAGAAATATGTGCCAGACTTGTTTATATTATGTATTATAGCGATTATCTTGTAATTGTAACGAAACCCCTTCAGAGCGGCCACCCCCTCTGAGCGGCCAATTTTTCTCGGAACGGTGGGGTGGCCACTCAGAGAGGTTTCACTGTATATATATATATATATATATATATATATATATATATTAAAACAAGAAATCTGAAAGTCACAGAGGAAAATCATTTAAGCACACGAAGCTCTGGAAACAATAAGATAAGGAAAATAAGGCACAAATAAAAGAAGATTTCTAGGTATTCATTAAAAATTAAAACATATATAGGAATGTGATGAAACGAGTGTGTAAACAGCGCCTCAAGCTTTTATGGTTTTTTTCACATCCCAATATTTTGTCATTGAAAATTTATTTTTACCCTACTGTACTCTATTAAAAGCGTGTTTGTTAAAAAAATCATATTTTATTAATAACTAGAAAATTACTCGTCATACTATGACGGGTGCAAATTGCCTCTTCATTCGAGAGATTTCCTGTCAAATCTGACGTGTTTAAAGAAATATATATGCGGGAGAAATGTTTAACATTGATTGAAAACAAATAAAATAAACATTTGTATTATGACAGGAAATATTTTTTTATGTACATATTATTTACCTATTTCTTTATTCAAAAAACCTCTTGGTAAACAACATTCAGTGTGAAGTATTTTTCGTTGTTTAACAATTTTCCTTGCACTTCAGATGTCTTTGTGTAAATTTTAACGTTGCCAAAAAATATTATCAAATTATATCATCACGATTACAATAAATAATCAGATGCATCGTGGCGTCCAAACTATATCATGCGCATGATATACCACTGACGTAATTTACTACTTTTTATTAGAAAACGGAAATTAATTTGAAATATAGGATTAATATAACTTAAAATTTATCGGGAACTATTGATCATAGCGAGATAAATTTTCTATCAATCGATAGAAAATTTTATTTCACTATTTTAGAGCTATTAAATTTGAAATTAGAGCGACAATTACTCTTTTAAATTTAAAATGACTGAAATTTAGGTTCCCTAACAATGAAATAATGATGTTTAGCGTCTCGCAGTACTATGGCGCGAGTTTTATTGTTGGTGACGTCAAAGCGTTACCGGAGGATCTGGGCTATTATATTAGTAATTATTTCAAAACAGACGGCATGACTAATTTGCGGGCTGTTAGCAAAAGTTTACTGGTTTAAGTGATTTAGAAACGTAAATCAAAATACTGCATTTATATTTGAATCATGCCCTAATCTCAAGCTTTTAATGCGGCACATTTTTGTCTCTTTTATGAGACACGATAAATATACAAAATGAAATGCTAAGTAACACTCACCTATAACACAAAATGGACTTCGCAAGTACCTGAACCTCCCAATCCATCCTTGATACCTGGATCTGCAGCCTGCAGACCAAAGTCTTAGGAAGAATTCTACGGTGAACCACACTACCATTACGATCTCCTGCAGAAAAGAAGGGAAAATTGTATAATGTAGGGAAAAGTAGGGAAAATTGTAATACTCACTTAATATTCTCATAATGTTAAGCAATGTTAAATTTAAAATTTCTGAGACTAGCTCTGAAGGGAGCTACCACATTGAAGTAGCGACCAGGGGGGGCAAGGGGTATAGATGCCCCGGACGCATATAGGCATACTGTACTCGAGCAGAGCACCATTGTAACTTTGGAGGGCCCTGATTGGACAAGCGAATCTGACGTAACTATGCTTTGCTTGTTTGTTTACCTCTGACCACGCTCTGACTGATTCTTTCAACTAGCGATAGCGAAATGTTCTTTGAGTGATACGCTATGGCTATTCAGAATTCCAATCTTCCCCCCTCTTTTGTAAACGAAGTTGTTAAAATCGTTGAAGATGAAACCATCTTTCGCAGCAACCTTGTGTTCATGATGTTGTTTCCGATGTGTATTCATGAATAGAAGAATATGGAAGAACATCGGACACGAAATGGAATCTTCGATCTTCTAGACCATCTGGAACAAGGCTTGTGTGCTGGTAAGTAGTAATAATTATTTCAAATCATTATCTTTCAGATGATGTATGTTGTAATCTGTAATCCTATATCAGGCATTATTTCAATTCTTATACTTTTCATGGTGTAGCTTAACTATTAAAATATGAATTTTAATCTTTCAGATCTGGATGAAGCAAATCTAAAGACATTAAATCAAGAGGAAGAAAGAATCCCCTTTTGAAAACAAATTCATGGAACATCTTGGTGAAAAGATTAGTATTTAGAGTTTTAAGAACTATAAACAAGATACGCGTGTCTCACTGTTGATACGATGTGCAGAAGAGTGACGTCAGATTCGCTTATCCAATCAGAGCCCTCCAAAGTTACAATGGTGCTCTGCTCGAGTACAGAATGCCTATATGCGCCACGGGCACCAGTTCTAAGGGGCCCCATGGAATCAAAACCTACTGATTGCATACCACTTTTAATGTAAATATGGCGAGAAGGCATAATGAAAATACCATACTAATGGCGCCATTCACGCTTGGTAACCCTTTAAGATCGGACGTACTTTTGTAACCAATGGATTAAACGCTGACAACAATTCAAAAATGGACGTTATCTGCCATTCTGCAGAGATTCCAAAAACAAGAAAAATCATTTCTACCGGCATTTACTGCATACAACTAACCAGGAAGCAAAAATATAAGCTGATGTCTAACCGACTCGATCGTACGGTATCGGTCTTAAAGGGTTAACGAACTGTTGACTTCTCCGATAATAAAAAATCATAATTTCTCCGACACCACTTGCTTTCGCTACGCCACTGATCTTGGTGACAAAGCGTCAAGGCGTTTGTGCCACTTTTTAAACTCAAATACGATGAAGGGGCGAACAAATACCCTTCCCCATGCGCCGTTTACACAAGCTAAGTCCCTGATTATGACGGAGGGGGCGAAAAATTCATATTATAAATCGGGCGCCACTTACGCACGCTACGCCACTGTGCTCCCACATCGCTGCACCAGACTACATTCGAAGCGACACTGATGATGATAACATAAAACTTCAAGTCTGTTAAATTAACTCTGAACTGCAGCATTTTGCAGTAGAACATGCATTCTTTTGGAATACTTGAGAGGATAACTCATTGACCGCATACATCAACGATGTCAAAATAAATTTGAAGTGGAAATTGTGATTTCTGTAATTTTTTGCGACTATTTTACTAGGCCAGCTACGCATACAGCGCCATATTTCAACTGGTGCCGAGAGTTGGAAGAACTTTCTTTTTGTATAAATTGAAATCACATGATCGTAATTGTATGTAGACCAAATCTGTTACATTTGGCTGGAAATATTTTTTACAATCAAGCTCCAAGCACATCACGCTCTTTTATTAACCTCCTTGTACACGTAATGCACGCCTCCTCGAAAACAGTGCCGAAGTAAAAACAAAAGATTGTTCCTAAATTATTCACTAATTATAAATTTGTGCTCAAAATTTTAAAATACAATCTTTTCACTAAAATTTTCAGACATATTTAAGCGAGGATGCAAAAGAATGCATGATATTGAAGAAATATTCACTTGACATCAAATGTCCAATGTCGGTGCTCCTTAGTCCACAAAAGACGCCTTATCGGGTTTGCAGCGAAATCAAAGAATCTCTTGCTGATCATCGGCTCTTAAAACTAATTCGTTGCAAGATCTGTATTGCAGAGACAATGGATATGCTTTCTGACGATCCTGAGCTGTATTGCACTGCTATTTGCTGCGTTTTTGCTCTTCCGTTACTGCGCAAGATGAACGTCAGTCATTTGGCTCGTCTTTCGTTCACAAGCGATTTTCGCTTTTCTCATGAAATTGTTTGGCCTTAATTGCCATTATTTGAAGACTCGAGCCATTGTTGTAAGAGGAAAATCAAAGGTTGGCTGATAGGTAGTTGGGTTTTACTGGCGCTAGAGCCATTTTTGGCTATGCTGCGCCAAATATATGATGGTGTGGCATCATCGCGGCATTTGGCAGTATCTCTAGTTGCAATTGCATACAAATCGGATCCGCCCTCTTTGTGATGTCGCCTATCGAACAATAGCGAGCAGCCTGTTGGAGTACTTAAAGACAATGATATCTTCTTTCTTGTGTTAACTTACCGCTAGCGTGTTTAATGACGTTGTGATTTAATTTAGGATTTTAATTTAGTTGTTGTTCTATTAAATTTGTTATTTTGTCATGTAGTAGTCTTTCTTTGACTGTGTCACCAGCTCTGTGTTTCTCACAATGGAATAATATTTCTGATACATGTGGAATACATGCATGATAGGTTGAACAGCCGAGTAGTGAAGTATTGTACAAGTCAATACGAAGCACTTAAGAGTCAATCGTTCTACTTACCTAATACCTTGACGACTTGACCATTAAATCTCGCCTCTACACATGCTGTTAAGTTAACTTGACCTCGACGTAGGCCTAAAAGTTACAATGGATAAACAGAATCACGGTGATAGAGAAAAGAAAAAAATATTAACTGTTTCGATGGAACTGGCCCTTCTAGCACGCGTTTCAAGTCACTCAAATGCCTTGTATTGAGGCGAATTATAACGTTTACTGGTGCTTCTGACTAAGAGAAGGCCTTTTAGCAGTGAGAATCTGGTCTATAATCCCAGCCCATATGCGCAGGGATGAGTCGAAATTTGAGTGAGTGATGTTCCTAATCTTTTGGCCACTCGGTGTATTTGAAAAAGAGATTAGATTTTTTTCCTGTTAGAACCTGCGAAATAAAACTAACTGTACTTTTGAGACATGAGACCGCATATTACTTAAGGCGACCAGGGACCTTCAAAATCATTTAAAAAAATTTTTAACTAATAAATTTGAATTTTTTCAGGCACTAATACCAGAACTGTATAAGACAACTCACAGAATTCCACTGCAATATATTTATTTATTTCTGAGTTATGGATGTAAATGTAATTTTTAATAACAATTAATGACATTTATGATAAAATGTTCTTGGCGCTCTAAAATCACTCTAAATTTTTTTATTAGTTACTCTAACCCTTTTCAACCAAAAATTGGGATAAATTTTTATGATTCAGTAAGCAACTTCAAAGTGAAGCCACGTAATAACTCGAAACTATGGATTTCTGAAAGAAATAAGCCTAATATTTGATATAGAACAAAATATTTAAGGTTTAACTACAAAATAACTTTAATATGAATGCCAAAAACACTTTTCCATGTATGTTTTTATGCTTATGTAAAATATCATGAAATTTGAACAAAATTTGAAGCGCCTGGAACATTTATCGTAAAGACCATTAATTGTTATTAAAAATTACATTTATACCCATAACTCATAAATAAATAAATATATTGCAGTTAAATTTTGTGCGTTGTCTTACATAGTGTTAATGCCTGCAAAATTTCAAATTGATTAGTTCAAAATTTCAAAAAATGATTCTGAAGGTCCCTGGTTGCCTTAAGACGATCATGGACGTCCAAAATCACTTTTTAAATTTTCAAGTAATCTGTTTGAAATTTTGCATATATTAATAGGAACATTATGTAAGACAATACACAAATTTTCACTGCAATATATTTATTTATTTCTCAGTTATGGGTATAAATGTAATTTTTAAAAACAATTAATGGCCTTTTTTGATAAATGTATTAGGCGCTTCAATTTTTGTTCAAATTTCATGAAATTTTATATAAGTATAAAAACATATATGGAGAAGAGTTGTTGTCATTCATATATAAATTATTTTGTTATTAGACTTTAAATATTTTCTTCCATATCAAATATTGGGCACATTTTTTTCCGAAATCAATAGTTTCGAGTTATTAAGAGTCTTCATTTTGAACTTCCTTCCTGAAACGTAAAAATTAATCCCAATTTTTGTTTGGAAATGATTAGATTAATTACTAAAAAATTAGAGCGATATCGAGTAATTTTGGAGTGCCTGGAGGATTATCATGAAGCCTGATTTATCATGAAGGCTATTAAATGTTATTAAAAATTACATTTATACTCATAACTCAAAAGTAAATAAATATATTTCAGTGTAATTTTGTGCGTTGTTTTAAATAGTGATTTTATTAAAGACTGCAAAATTTCAAATTGATTAGTTGAAAATTTAAAAAAAATTTTGTAGTTCCCTGGCCACCTTAATAGGTTCTGCATCAGGAAAACTATTCAAACAAATAATTTGAAATGTCATTCAATACATAGTATGAAAAATTAAGGTAAACAGCATGTTCAAAGTTTATTGAAAATTGCAATTAGTAGACCTAAGATGTCTCAGAATACGTAAAATTGTTCCTTACCATTTTTAATAAAAGTGCACTACTGACTTCTTCATACTCTGATATCGTAGAAAAGACACTTAGCACCAAACACAAGAAGACCATCAAAAAACTGCAAAGAAAAGAAAAAAAAATCAATTATTTGACATCCAGAAAGGCAAAATTGAATCACTCTTTAAACATTACAATATTAAGGAGATGCAAGCTTTCATCTTTTCACTTATAATAGTTAAAACTTTTCGTTTGAAACTATTTTAAATGTCCATCGCTTTTCAATTGAAACCAGTTTCGAAGAAGACTTTAGTAGTTTTCAAGATAATTTCACAACACAGTTGGATGAATAGCAACATTACAAATCATACGCAGCATGATAGACACAATGCTAAACAGGACGCAGTAAAATCAAGCCTTTGGAGCATTTAATATAAGTGTTCAAAAAAACTTGTCTACTAAAGCGATTGGTACGTTTTAAAGTAGGACTACGTTCCTCCCAATGTGGTCTCAGCAAGGAATTTGATTCACACGCCAAAACGTTGTATGGGAGATTCTTTATATTTCGGTAACTACATATGTTAAAAAGATAACTAATATCTTATTTTAGAGATAAAGGGCAACAACAGAAGTTACAAAAAAAATTTGAAAATCGGAATTGTAGTTCAGTGATGCACGATTGAATAATTAAAAACAAAAGAATTTACATTGTAATATATTTTATTAATAAATAAAAAAAATTTCATTGTAAACTTAGTTTCGTTTTATTTCGTCAATTTTCCATACATTAGTATTTCAGAGAAACCAAATAGAATTGAGAGTAACTTCGAGAAACAGAAGAGAATTGAGAGTAATTTCTAGAAACAAAAAAGAATCACGAGTGACTTCGAGAAACAAGAGTATAGCGAGTAACGAAGAAAAACCGAGAAACTCCGAGAAACAAAACAGTCACGCGAGTCAAGTAGTCCTACGTCTTTAACAACAACGGCTCTTTGAAAAAGACAGCCTCCCGTCATTTTTATTAATGCAGCTGTGTTGTCGTTCTATTATGAATTTGAATTCCATTAAACATATGTTGCATACTTTTTTAAAAGGTGTATCCTTCTCTTGTACTTGATTTACCGAGAAAGAGCCTCTTTTAGTGGGGGCCCTTTACATTTCCGCCCTTTACAATCTTGGAAAAATGACTTGTTTCTGTATGTATGATCTACTCTTAAAATTTGACCTATCTATAAAGCTTGTAAACGACCTTTGGAGATACCTTTATAATTAGGAAAATATATATAAATGATGTTCTGACGAATAAATGATAATAATTACAATTAAAAGTTTTGTTAGTTTAGTTATTAATTACGTATTATTTATTAAAACGGTTGTGTATTAAAAACAAATCTTTAAAGCCATTTAAAAATAAAAATTGTCCTTTTCGCTCACTGTTTCTCATATTTAGAGCCTGTCTCTCTTATTCTATTTTCAATAAAAAAATTTTATACCGTGGACTCGTCAGCTTTGAACTAGGTAATCTCTACTGTATATGAAAATTAATTAGTGATACCCTAATTTTTAAGTTCATCTTAATTCTAATGTAAGCGGATGAAGTTAAATTCATTAACATCCATCGAGAAAATAAATTAGAACATTGAAATTACCATCGCCAATATTTTTGTAAGAATTAAAAATTTTACTCTCAAAGCCTAAATTTCAAGCTTCAACTGCTTATGTCCATCGTTATATTTTAAGTCAAAAAATAGTTCGACACAAATAAATTCAAGCAACATTTAGAATAGAGCTTAAATGCGCTGTTTATCTTTACTTTACACGAAACTATTCATGTCCTTTCCAGATGGGTTGAGGCATCCGAAAACATCTGCCCCAACACTTAGTTAATCTCAGAGTCAATTAGCCTGAGGAACCCATCTGACACACTGTTTTCAAATTAGCGATTAGCATTTTAATGGATCGGAACGGTGAACGCAGATGAAAATTATTACCGGAAAAGATTTCCCAGCGAATCTCGGATTCCGAAAACAAAGTAGAAAGTTAAATGATCGTTCCGAGCAAGCAGGGATTCTTCCACCGAAAATATTGATTCCAGAGCGCTTCATTAGCTTTTCCAGGAAAAGCTCGGAATCGAGCTTTGGCTTATATACGTTGGCTTTGCAACCTGTGTTTTCTCATCTGTGTTAGAATACTACCACTAGGAACAGCTCGAACATTTTTCTTCTTCGTCTTCAAGGATGATTTAATCTTTGTGCTATTCTGGAGCTGAAGCCATAATACTTTTCTACGGATTTTTTTAGTTCCAAACAAGAAGTCGTCCGATATTACTTTTCTACAACTCCGCGCTTACAAAGTAATTTTACAAATTGTTTTGGGCCGGAGTTTTATAGTTTGGTAAAGCTCTTTATAGTGTAATTAATCTTTTAAGAGATGTGTTTGATGCGCAGAATGTTTTCACATAGGTTATAATATTTCCTTTTCAATATGAGTCGATAAGAATGCTCTGTTGTGGAAATGATATATGAGTCGCCCAGAGGTCAAGAGGATAAGTCTATTTTTTTATGTCTTCTGGTTTTTGTAAATTTTTAAGGAATTAATAACATTATTACTTTCTCGTATACGAAGTATACAAAGAGAAAGTATTGTAATCGTCAAAAAAATTCGAACTCGAGATTTTGACGAATCTCCACGTTTTAGACCCCTCTGAATCCGAAAAACACAATTTTGGAATCACTCGAAAACTATTAGAGCTACGGGAATGAAATTTTTTACGTGGTCTTTAAACATAATTTGTAGGTTTCTGTCAAATTTTGGACAAAATCCGTCAAAGGGAAGTCTGTATGTCCGCGGCCATGTGAACACTATAACTCAAAAACTTGAATAGCTAGATGGATAAAATTTGGTACACAGTTTTATCGTCATGAATGTAAGTCCGTATAAAAGTTTGGGCCAAATCCGTCAAAAAGAGGCGTTCAAATTGCATATTCAATTTCTTTTAATCCTATTCTCATGCTCATGCGTACTGGTAGCAATCTGTTATTGTTGTAAATTTTATTTACAACAATAAATAATGTTTTCAAACATGAATTCGAACAATTTTTTTTATTGTTGTAAATAAAATTCAAACCGATCTCATTATTTCATCAAATCTTTTATTTACGCGCTTTTGCAATTGTTACTGTTGTGGTAGTATATATTGTTTCCTTGGGAATTCAATTCCAAAGCAGAATTTTCGCTTTATTATTCATTGCATTGCCTATTTTATCGCAGCTTCAAAGTAATATTTTTTTGAAACGTGGCAACAGATATTTGATTTCAGGTTTGTTTGTTTGTTTCACTTTTTCATATACGAAGTATACGAATCTCCACTTATAAAGTATACGAGAAAGTTTAGGGGGAGATCACTCCCGCTGGTTTTTAGTAATTAAAAGATTCACTCTTTGCTTCATTAGAAGATTTTATATACTTTCACTAATCATATTAATAAACCAAAAAATTTAAAAAATTATTGCATTAAAAACTTGAATTTTCTCAATTTTTATTTCTGGCCTTATCCGCATTGGCTTCTGAACGACTCATGAAAAGTTATACATTCTCGTAACAATAGCTAAAAAAATGCCTTAATGTTTGTTTTCTATAACTTTAAAATAGAACACATTTTCATTGCTTTTCATATGCAAGACAGTGACGTACTTTTGTACCTAAGGCGTAAGAAGACTTTTAACTTAAAGACACAAAATATTTTTTTATAAAAGAAAGTAGTACGCTTAAAGGATAAGTAAATGAAATCTAGTAACGTACAAGTTTTGATGATACATACAGAAGAATTAAAAAGATGAATTAATATTTTTTAATACAGGATTTGGATCGAAATTGTGTGTATTGAAGTTCTTATCACATAGTGCATTATCTGAATTACGTAACAAGCAATTTTTGTGCACTTTATACCATTATTTCGGATTTTTTCAATATATGGACCAATTACATTGTTTATTTGCATTAAGGCAGAACTTCTGCCATAACCACCGACTTAATGGTAATGCTAAATCAATGGAAATCTTAAATTTAATAATAAATAAATTTTATGGCTAAAATGAGATCTTTTCCTTTGATATCTAATTAAATGTCTATCAAGATTTAATAGTAATTTAGCGAATAGCATATTTTTCCTTTTTCATTTTCGACATAAATCGAAATTTCGTGTTTTTGCTTTGGTAATAATCAATTCCTTTTAAACTTCAATAATATTATAATGCACATTTTACTCCATTCAACACATTTTACAAGCATTTTTCTTTGTATTTGTTTGGCAACAAAGGATATTTTGAACACAGTAGCACCTATTTGTA
This sequence comes from Araneus ventricosus, assembly GCA_013235015.1. Classification (NCBI taxonomy): domain Eukaryota; kingdom Metazoa; phylum Arthropoda; class Arachnida; order Araneae; family Araneidae; genus Araneus; species Araneus ventricosus. The sequence continues at coordinate 47,691 of BGPR01007438.1, read as the reverse complement.
ATGTGTCTTAAAATATATAAATCGCTCGCTTATTCCTGTCACAAATATTATTAGACCATCTGATAATTACTGAGAAAGATCGAAACACTGTTTTAAGGAAAGACAAACATTAAGTTTCGAAACAATTTCTAAATATGAAACAAAATAGCAAGAACGAGCCATACAGATGACAATGCGAAGATATAAAAATGGCTATGTTCTATGAATTGGCTGGAACATTACCTAAATTCATTTCAATCCAATAAGTCTGAAAATAGCCCGAAAAAAGATAAAGTAAGCTTAGAAAGTCTTATGCCGACTCTGTATTTCAAAAGGATAGGGAAAATAACAAAATGGCAGAATGCAATAATAATTTAATCCCCGCGTCATCAAGTAAACATTTGCCCGTCGTCGGAGCTATTGAGTTTCTCATAAATGGAATAATACAATGAATATATTTTAGGAAATGAAACTGGATATTTATGTAGAAAAGTATTTTGTATAATGAAAATATTATTGGAAGCATGGAAGATAAAGTATTTTTGAATCTTATCAGTTTACATAAAAGCTCTCAGAGGGTAGGAAATTCGGTTCTTGTTTTTATTTTTTTGCTGCGCTTTTTATGAAGAATGAAACATTATTTCCACAAAATGCAAATGAGCTAAAAAATCTATGTTTTGATATTTTAATCAGTTTCGTGGATATTTTAATAGTTATTATTTATTAGATAATTTCGAATTCATTGGATTATGTTTATTTCTTAATAGCTTTTCCTCCGATACTGATGTAAAATGCATGAACATTGAATTTTATTGCAAAACATTGTCAGATTCATTACTTATTTATATTTTATTCAATCTCATTTTTTTCCCTTATGGCTGTCTCCAACGCCATCTTTTAAGAAATTTAATCATTCATGACATTTGTACAATTTGATTTAGATTCGGAATACACGACAAGTGAAAACAGCTGACGATTTATTACTCGAGCAACAACAAAATTAAAATCACAAAATACTTACAAAAATGAAGAAACTGATTCGTTTTAACTGAAAAGGAAAAAAACCAAGCAAAGTTTAGTTCATGATTCTATGTTCAGGAAAACATGGAATCATGAACTAAACTATTTTCCTTTTTCGAATGCAACTTATTGATCAAAATGTCTGCTTTTATCGACATGCATAAAATTATAAATGAAATATCGTCTGCGTTTATCAGTATTCATAAAAATAGCAATTATGCAATAAGAAATACAATGTTATTCAAATACATTCAAAAAAGAGTTAAATTTAAGACTAGAATATTTATAATAAACAGGAACTTCGAACTAATTACAAAATAAAATATCTTAATTACTTTCACAAAATTACAATTAAATCTTGTCTGGTTTAATCTGTACTTAGAAAATTAAAATTAAATGCCCTGTTGCGCCATCTATTGATGAAAAACACCATTTATTTCAGGTTTAATCAAGAAAAACATGAAATATGAAAATATAAAAAAGTAAGTAGAAGATACAAAATGAAAAGATATTTACAAGTTCAGTTAAAATTTTTGATAGTATGTTCAAACACACTTTTAACCTTCTCTAAGGTCGTGGGAATATACTTCCCGCCAAATTCATCAATTTTCAAAGGCATTTTTTAAGGTCGCCAAATTGTTCGATGAAACAAAAATCTGGATGTTCTAGTTTTTTTTTATCTCAAACCATAACGAAATGTCTTGACTTGCTAATTAATTACTAATTAATAAAATTAATTAACGAAAAATAATGTCATTCAATGAGCTAAATGAATTTTTTTTCTTAAATTAATCTCGATACCAAAGTTATTTCATTATACCACTACTAGAAAAAAATGGCGTTATAAAAGGGCTAAAAGGTGCTATGCCACCTAGTAACTATTTTAAACTAGTTATATTTAATTCATTAGAATTAATTATATTTTCACGTAACACAGGTACAGACACTTAAATTAATCATTAGATAATTTTAAGTCTAGAGAATTTGACAAGTTTTCTGTTTTGTTTTAGGTAATGTGGAACTTTCGTCATACCGACCGACTTCCGGTGTAATACTTCGTCTATGCGAATTGTCAAAATTTCAATATTCTGTTTGAAGATGTTAATTAGTGTTCAAAGTAGAGTTTTCTTATGTTATGGCTTAAGGATACTTTAAAAATTTTCAATTTCATGTTCCTCTTGCTGTAGCTCTCAGCATTTACTTAAAATAAGAGCCTAATTTTGTGAAAAGGCTTTCACGATTGTTCGTTATCGCTCTTTTTATAGACATCCAAGATTTGTTTGGGGTTAAATTTTTAAACATATGATTTAGATAATTATAGGTGGTTAAATTTTTAACCAAACGATTTAGCTAATTAAATCGTTCCATTTAGAGTTTAGCCGCTTTGAGAGATAGTTTTCAAAAACTGATTTAAATAAAAAGGATTACACGAACTCAAAGAACACAGAATTCAACGCTTTTTATACTAAAGAAAGAACTGGTTCGAATTTGACGCTTGATACAATATCCAAATGGATTTCACGATTGTTTAAATCGGAGGGTTACCGGAAAATGGTCTGTGAATCCAAAATAAGCAAAACAGGAAATTCGTCCGTATGTATCCTGACGATTGCACATATGGCAGCTCTTTCCTACAACAGGAGCAAAAAATAATTGTTTTCATTCGAATAAATCATTCATTATCGATTGATGTATTTTATTAAATTTTAGTTTTAGCTCATAAGGCTTAGCGAGTTAGATATTATTTACAGAAGAAAAATAACTTACCATGTTCGATACTTTCATCTCATAAAATTTTCTAAATTTTAGAATAATCTTTTTATTGCGTTTCAACGATTTTGGTCACAGCAAATCTTCTAATTTTTAGTTCTTTTACTGCATGCTAAATTATATTTATAAATTTGTATATTTGACGCAGCTCTTCATAAACAAATATTTATAAAATTAAAAAGCAATTAATTATCTACCACCTCTTGGTGAAACGAAAGACAATCACTAGAATAAACTGACTTTCAAAATTCTTCTAACGGGAATATGTTTGACTTACTGCTTAATGTAAAATGGCATGGTCTTCATGATGAGAATGATATGTATTTATTTGCTTGTGTTTGAACAAAAAGGTCATTCAGTAAGAACATGTTCTTAAAAAATATATTTTACAGCAAGTGTAATTCTTTTTTAATTTATTTTTCCTTTAATACAGTCTTTGCTATGGCAGAAAGTAATTAAATTTGTAGCAATAATAAAATCTCAGCAAAACATATAAAATTTTCTTTTTAAAAATAAGAAACGAAAATGGTGTAAGACGAAAACTCATCTCTTCGTAAATCTAGAACTTTTCTATTATAATATGCATTTTGAGGGATTAACCCTTTCTGCCCTAATGGGCTGAACATACGTCCCGTCGATTAGACTTCATTACCGATTGGGGAAAAAATCCCACTTTTACGTGGATTTTTTATGTTTTCAGTGTTCTTAAGGAGTTAAGGAATAAAATTATGATTAAAGAAACTTAGTAATATTCTCAGATTGCTAATGACGGACTTATGTTTTTTGCGCAAGCACATTACTCAAGTTTCTATTGGCCTATTTTTTTTTTTAACTTTACAGTAAGTACAACAATATTTATGCCATACTTGGTGTAAAATAGTTCTGATTAAACAATACTTTAGCCTTTTTAATATGATATTTAATAAATTTTGAATAAATTCTTTTTGTGGGATATATGTCCCAATCGTATTTAACAGTGGGGTAATATATGCCATCAGTGATTAAATTACTACAGGATTTTTTTACGAAGTTTTAAAGTTGTTTCTTTGGCATGCTAATCTTATGGCAGGAAAGAGCGTTTTATAGATGTTTTACTGGAATAGTCCCAATAGAATATGCGAATGGGACATATTGTCACATGAGATTTACAGGAAACAGGAAAAGTGAAAAACTTTTAACTCATAGTATACTTCTTTTAGCATGTCAGCATTAAATTAAACTATTTTCAATAGTTAAATTTTAACCATGTAAAAGTCGGATCGAGAGAGTTAAGCTTTCAACTTTTTTGGATGACTTCATGGTTTTTAAACCAACTGTCATTCTATTAAAGCATTAAAGCAATGCACCTGAGTTTGAAAAAATGATTGGATATACAATTAGTTTAATGGAATGCAGCATACATTTGGACTTTCATATCCAGAGAGAGCCAAACAACAGTAGGCATTAAACTTAGCTATGCGTAATATTTCATAAACACTGAAAGTAAGTTATTTGACAAATTCTGCTATCATGGATAGTGTAGTTAACATTTTGATATACATGTGTTTTTAAAGGAAACAAATTTTCAATTTCAGTAGACCCATCTCAGTTTAGCGAAAATTATGAGCTGGTCTACTTTGGTTCTCAACGCCTCATTTGCATTCACTCTGCGCGATTTCCATGGCTTTGACCCTATGAGCCCTATCCCGCCCCAAACCGCCTCATTCGACAGAGGCCGGACTCAGGCGGTTTCGGGCGCCTGAGTGAATTTCACGGGTGAAAAGTGGCTCCTTTCTTTGTTGACAATTGATCGCCCAAACTTGGGTGTCGTCCTCCTGGAATTTCTGTAAAGAAAGGGAGGATTTCATTCTGATTTCATGAACGGAAATTTACTTCAGTTTTTGAGGTACTGGAATTCTCACACTAGCCGGGTTCAGAGAGTTAAACTTAGAATAAATAGTATTTCTTCAAATTTAGAAATAAATTGCTTTCTTGTCATTAACTAAACTAATATGTCTGGAAATAAATCTAATTGATATATTTTTCAAAAACGCGTTTTATTATTATGATAAAAAGTAGAATATTGTTTAGCAACGTATTCGGAAACCCTCCGCGCTTTTGCGCATGCGCCGGGCGGAGTTGTTTTCATCAAAATATGGGGAAAGTAAAGAATGTAAGGGTGATCTTTACATTTTACTGAGCGAAAATTATGAGATGGTCTACTTTGGTTCTCAACGCCTCATTTGCATTTACTCTGCGCGATTTCCATGGCTTTTTGCTTGAACCTTAGGATAAATTGTATATCTTCAAATTTAGTAATAAATTGCATTGTTCTCATTAAATAAAATAAACGCATGTCTGGAAACAAATCTAATCGATACAGTTTTCAAAAACGCATTTTATTATTGTGATAAAAAGTAGAATATTGTTTAGCAACGGATTCGGAAACCCAACGCGGTTTTGCGCAAACGGGCGGTATGCTATTTTCATCAAAATATGGGGGAAGTGAAGAATGGAAGGGTGATCTTTACATTTTACTGAGCGTTATCTAACAAAGAACTCTGGAAATGCGCTTATATGATTCATTGCCGGTGTAAAATCGCCCAAAAGTGCTAGTTTCGGAATCCGTTGCTGAACAGCAATTTTTATTATAATTATTTTCTATTTTTCGTATTTAATTTATAAATCATTCTTATAAATATTATGGAATATTGAAAACCATTTTCTAAAATTCACTACCAGATGGCGCCACGGGAAGGGAATCAAAATTTAATTAAATTATCGATTAGATGATAATTAAGAACTAAAATTTTAAAATCGTGTATTATCATCGATAATACATAAGTGTTCAAAACTCTAGCAAATCAGAGAGTGATTAATAAAATCAATTAAAAAATTGCGAATCCATCTATATGAATAAGAAAGAAGTTAAATGAAATAAAAGCTATATAAAAAATGGAACGCAATTATGTTTTGAATATTTCGAACATGTAAAATTTTAATTAACTCGTTTCAGAAATATTAAACTCGCAACAACCGTATATTTAAATTCCTCAATGATATCGGAAATTTCAAGGATTAAAGAACTGCTATTTTCATTCGAGACCGAAGCATTGCGATAGCTTAAACATCAGATTAAAGGATCCCATTTAAATAATTCAATTCTCTCCAAGGAGTCCAATTTTCGCAGTAATGAATATTCCATGCGAAATAAAACAACTTACGCAATTATCAAAGTTCAAGGAAATATTTTAATTGAGTTGTAAAAGCCCTGATGAAACAATTGGGAAAGAAGGGATTTGATAACAGGAACTAATAGATTCAGAAAAGGAACTCTTCAGTTTTCGAAAGATTTAATTTGTTTAGCAAGCTAAAATGGTCTCGGGTCTCTTAAACCTGTCTTTGGAATTTCGAGAAGTTCAAACAGTTCGATTCCATTTTTGAAGCACTTCTTTAGTATATTATTTTCGGTCTTTTCATACGAAATGAATCAATTAATAGGGGTAAAAATTGGAAATAGAAATTTTGGTTCTTTTTGCGCAAGTTAGATTTTGAAGACTACCTTAAATTATGTTATGGTAAAGAACTACAAGAGATGTATTGGTTTAGCTAGATAAGGTAAGCAATCAGCTAAATTTGGTTCATTTTATCTCCAAAATATCGAATTTGGATATCTATTTCGTATGAAGGAATACATTTTTCTCTGTTCTAAATTTGTATGATTTTTTTGTAGTTCCTTTATACCTGAGCATAACTTTTCACTTAATCTAAAGCTACGAAAATTGTAGCTGTTACTTTTGAATGAGATTTTTCAGTTTAAGAAATTTGCATTTTTAAGATACTGTAAACATGATACCACCAAAAGTTTATGTTCTATATCTTTTCAAGTTTCTATGCAGGCTTTCATAAAGTTAATAAAGGAAATATGAAGTTATTATAATTTCACGACTGTCCTCAAAGAAGGAATTAAAAATGTTTCAACATGGAATTAGTTTATGTTCTATATCCTTTCTAGTTTCTATGCACGCTTTCATAAAGTTAATAAAGGAAATATGAAGTTATTATAATTTCACGACTGTCCTCAAAGAATGAATTAAAAATGTTTCAACATGGAATTAGTTTATGTTCTATATCCTTTCAAATTTCTATGCACGCTTTCATAAAGTTAATAAAGGAAATATGAAGTTATTATAATTTCACAACTGTCCTCAAAGAAGGAATTAAAAATGTTTCAACATGGAATTACTTTATGTTCTATATCCTTTCTAGTTTTTATGCATCCTTTCATAAAGTTAATAAAGGAAATATGAAGTTATTATAATTTCACGACTGTCCTCAAAGAAGGAATTAAAAATGTTTAACATGGAATTACTTTATATTCTATATCCTTTCTAGTTTTTATGCATCCTTTCATAAAGTTAATAAGGGAAATAGGAAGTTATTAGAATTTCACGACTGTCTTCAAAGAAGGAATTAAAAATGCTTCAACATGGAATTAGTTTATGTTCTATTTCCTTGCAACTTGCTGCGCACGTTTTTAATATAATAAGGGAAATTGATTTTACTATATCATAACTGTTTTATGAGAAATTATTAATGTATAGATATAGAATTTCACATAGAAAATCATGATTTTTAGAAGCGCAATTTATGCACGAACTTTGATTCGTGCATAACATAAAACTTTCAAGTCACACAAAATTGTTAAGAATAGTTTACTTCCTATGCAATACTTTGATATTAAAAATACAGCAAAAAGAATATAAACATTCTTCTTATTATTTAACATTTGTGTAATAAATCTAGAATTCATCTCATTTTTTTAATTATAAAGAATTTAAGTTTAAAATCAGAATGGTTTTGTTGACTATTTTTATGTTTTGGGGTGGTTAATTAAAACAATTAAAAACTACTGTTATGAAATCATTTTTAAAAATTTATCTTCTTTACGCATTTGTATACTTTAAGTAGTAAAAGATGTTCTCATCTGCTTGAAGAAGGGTGAGGAGGATATATCTGAGTTTTTATGAAGCTGGTATTGTATAATTTGATTAATTTGCTTCATTGAATACAAAGCCTTGTTCCAACGGCTTGTGGCTCGGCTAAACCTCGAGTCGCTCGAGGTTCGTACTTGTGGACTGTGGTTGGTTGAATTCGAAGAGTCATGCCGTTCCTACGGTGAGTGGCTCTGCAAATATCTCTGCAGCGTTCGAGTGAGCGGATGCATTGGCGCCGTCTGGCTTCTCTATTGTCACAAACATGGAAAGTCGCTTCCCAGCAATGCAAGTCTTATGGTTGGGAAGAGAGTTTTACAAGGTTAAGCATGGAGTGACCTCAGCGACTCTTATGGCACCCATGACCTTGGCGACCATTTTGGCGATTTGGCGACACATTTGGCGACCTTGGCGACAAATAGACGATTCCCGAAAATACAACCCTTTTCTCGATATTTCTACTAGGAAAGGGAATACACGAGGAAACACCATGTGACGTCACGGCCTGTCGGAGAGAATATTTAAGGACGGCACCTAGTTCAGAAGAGCGTCTTTGATCGACTGGTTACTTCACTTTGAAGCGCGAACGTCTTCGGAGTTCTATCCGCTGTGTGAGCTAATCAGCTGGTGAGCTGAGCTGTTATTGTCGTTACTAGTTATTTGCTGAGTGTTTGTGCTGTTAGATATCAAAGTGCTGAACTGTCATTACCTGTGAATTGTTGTCTATTTACATTGGTAATCTGTGCAAGGACTATTGTTTCCTGTACCTGTGCTACGTGTTTTCCTGCATATTTGTAAATAAACCTTCATTATCCATTATCCTGCGTGTTGGACTGTTTACACCATACATCACAGAGAGACCTTTTGCTACACTATTTTCCTTTGACGTGCGAGCTATTTACCGGCAATACGTGGGAAGCAACAAATGCACTTACAAGCCGACGAGCCACTTCGATTCTTTCTGTCCCGACAACAGGGAATAACACGAACCGCAGACCAAACTCGTGGGAAGACAGGCCGTTGGAACCAGCGGCGAATAAAGGGGATGAGGCTATCGGGCTGCAATCCCTCCCCCCGAGCTAAACCAAAATTCTTGATTTTATTTGAAATCATTATAACTGTTTGTTCTTAGCTTTCATTTAAAAAATACTAATAAAATCGTGACAAAATTGCTTTCTGGCTTGATAGGCTCGAAAATCTTCCTACTCTTCTAGTCATTCCACTTGTAGCGTTGACCCGGCCGAAAACATTTTTTGGCTAGTTATTTTATTGTATTTTTATTAAATTATCGAAAGCATTGTATCATAAAGAACACTACAAGAATCATATGCATGACAACTTCTTCATATTTAATAAACTTCGTGAAATTTTGTTTCTTTTATCTATTAATTCTGTAATCTAACACTTAAACCTGAGATAAATTATAAAAGAAATTATCGCCGAAGTTAACGTTTTTCAGACACCCCTTGACTGTTTCATTTCCTTTAGGGCTGTATTCACCAAACTTGATTGATCCAGGATTAAAACGCGTATCAGCAAATCCGAGAATCAATGCTAACACTGGATCAAAGTCCTTCGGTATTCTCCATCTACGGATTACGTGATCCATGGCTTAACTGGAAGAAAAATGTAAGCCACGTTCTGATTGGACAATGAACGAACTTTGCCGAAGTTTTTCGTTCTACTTTAATCGTTGACAGAGACATAATATAAACATTATCTCGTGTGTTTTGATCAACCAACGCCGTAATTTGATTCTGTCGCTTTATTCTTGTTGTTGCAATAATTATGGATCGTAAAAGGAAGAATTTTGCAGAAATTGAAGCCGAGGCTTTTCTCCTCTCCTTAGATAAATTCAACTAGGAAATTGAAAATAAAAAAAAACAGATGCAACAACTAATATAGACAAGGCAAGCGCCTGGTTGGAATTAACTGCCATGTTCAACAGTTTTCCCGGAGTTGCAAAAAGAAATGCGAAGCAATTGATTATGTACTATAAAAATCTGAAAAGGTAGGGCAATAAAAAATCAATCCAGTAAAATATTTCAGGTTTTCAAGACTGGATTCGCCTGTATCTTTATTTAACCTTCCAGCGGGTGCGCGTATGCAAGAGATACTTATATTGTGCATCGTATTAGATATTTATATCTTTCTTTTATAAATTTAAGTGCAACTTTTATTTATAAAATCTTTGTTTACTATTAAGCTAATAAACACAGATAACATAAATAAAAGTTTCATTCATTTTTGTGAAACAACACGATATATATATATATATGTAATAAGATGCACGATATGTTGTAAAATTTGTGCAGGCGCGCCCGCTGGAAGGTTAAACGATAACGCGATGGAAAGGCTACATTGCTCGTGCAGTCCAAATCATTCGCTCTATCTGGATGCACAGGTCTTTTCCTTCTTTCGATTATTTCTAAAATTTTTGAACTTTCAATATCGTCTAAATACGACAATCCATCGTCTTCCATGATTCTTTTGATAGAAGGTAGAAGAGAAATGCGCATGCGTGAAACGAAAATCCGCGGATTATCAGTGTTAATCCTTCGATTTCTGAGGATCAAAAACGGGGTGTTAAAATAGCCGGTGATCTCCGGATTTTCGATGGAGAATACGGATTTTCATATGATCAAGGGATTAACACTGATACGAGGTTTAATCCGAGTGTTAAAGAGTTGGCGAATAAGGGCCTAAAGGCTTTACTGTCTAGTGAGATGATGTACTCTAGTTTCGATTCAATGGACCTTATGCATGTGACGTCACATCCTCCGACACGTGACCTGCCGGAGGCAGCCATTGGCCAGTCTTAAACAGCTGACTCAGACCTGCTTTTATTTCTGAGTCGCTTATAGGCCGATCGTTTTGTTTATTCCTCCACAGCTGTTTTTTTATACTCTCGAACCCAAACGGTGCATAAGGTCCATTAAGAGTCCTCAGATTTCTTCAGATGTTAATGGATTCCATTGTCATTTTGATATCGAATTATAATGTCTATAAATCACTTAATTTCATTTAAAAATGTTAAAAATGCGATGCTTCGACATTGAAAATGATACATCTTTTAATACTTGAAATCTAAATTAACATGATAATGTTCTGGGGCTGGCATTCATATCTGTAAATTGCTTGATTCGTGATTCAAAAATGTTCAAAACGCTCTACAGGACAGGTCGTTGTACCTAGAGCTACCATATTTGCTTCTTGGCCAGTATGTTATCACTAAGAATAGGTGTTTCAGAAATGTAATGGAATTTTTAAGTAGTTAAAAATTATTCGCAATTTTAATGTTTTCCTCCAATAACTTCGGAGCATATCATTGTACAAAATTATTTTTATACTACTTTAAAATTCAAGAGATTATATTTTAAGTGATATCAATTTTATTTTTCTGTGAAGTTTTTTTAGTTTTGATAAATTTTTCAAAACTTATTATGCAATAGACTTGCACCATTCATTCGCATTGAAATGCTCAGTAGTCTGTTTAAATGTGAAGTTCGTTACCAGAATATAAAATTTAATTCAAAAAATGAGAAAATTTACATTTCAGAAATGTTTAATTACTAATATAATAGCCCAGATCTGTCTCTCACCGATACGGTAACACTCTGACGTCACCAACAACAAAATTCGCTCCATAGCACTGCGAGACGTTCAACAGCATTATTTCATTGTTAGAGCACCTAAATTTCAGTAATTGTAAATTTAAAAAAGTAATTGTCGTTCTAATTTCAAATTTAATAGCTCTAAAATAGTGAAATAAAATTTGCTATCGATTGATATAAACTGTATCTCGCTATGATCAATAGTTCCCGAGAAATTTTAAATTATATTAATCATATATTTCAAATTCATTTCCGTTTTTTAATGGAAAGTAGTAAATTACGTCAGTGGTATATCATGGGCGTGATATAGTTTGGACGCCACGATGCATCTGATTATTTATTGCAATCGTGATGATATAATTTGATGATATTTTTTGGCAACGATAAAATTTACACAAAGACATCTGAAGTCAAGGGAAATTGTTAAACAACGAAAATTACTTCACACGAAATGTTGTTTACCAGGAGGTTTTTTCGAATAAAGAAATATGTAAATAGTATATAAATAAAAAATATTTCCTGTAATAAAACATATGTTAATTTTATTTGTTTTCAATCAATGTTAAACATTTCTCTCGCA
>BGPR01007438.1:5110-15147 GCA_013235015.1 Araneus ventricosus | reverse complement strand
ATACAATGTTTAGGGAAAGTATATAATAATTCTAATATTTCATACTTTGCCTGAAAACGCCCTTCATTCTATAAAATTCCTAGGTATTCTATAGAATGCCGGCTCTTCATACAATACCGGTGACATATCCATACTTGGAATAATGCAGGAAAAAAACAATAGGGCTGTTTATCTCGGACTTCGCTCTGGCTTCACCCTTTCCGGCGGAAGGCATTAAATTTTTTGAAATATGGTGAAAAAACATCATGAATGGGTTTAGTTTATTGTCTAGACATAGAATTTTCAATTTTTTAAAAACTTACGTCATTCCGGGGGAGGGTCGTCCCTTTGAGGACACCCCCCCCCTCATTTGAGGACCCGTTTGCACACACCCATCTTGAAACGCTCAAAAATCATAAATTAAAACTTCAAGAATACTGGAGGAAAAATTCTCGAGTGAATTTGCTGAAATTGTGAACGACAAGAGCTCAAAAAAATTCCTATCTCAGAGTCAAGAAATTTGAACATTTTAAATCTATAATTTTTCCGAAATGAATTCGAAAATTCATTCTGCTGCCATCTACATTTTAAAAGTAGAACTATCAGCTGCCTTTTCCTGCAATTTTTCGGGTTTCAAAGTGTAAATGGACTTTTATAGAAAATTTTAAAGCTGGTGTCCTCTTTTGCGAAATAGTGCCGCACGTTTTGCTTTTAGCTTCCTAATTTGGTGATTTCGTGGTTTTCGGCCTTCTCCCTTTGACGGATTTATCCAAACCAGTATGCCACATTTACGACTAAATCATCAGTCAGAGGGTTGGTTGGTCTGTCTATTCACGTGTTGTAAGTGCGATTACTCAAAAAGGCTACGTAACTGAAATTTGGTATGAGTTCTTTACTCCCAAAGTTGAATATTTGTATAACATTTTGAACCATATTGGTCAGAGTGAAGATGCATTGTTTCAAACTGCGTATTCGATTCTCTTCACCATATTACGTCGTTTAACGCAAAACACACCTTTTTCGGTAAGATTACGAGAATGTAGAGGGGGAATTGTTCCCTCTTATTTAACACCAAAGTGCCTTCTTGCTTTCTGGACACGTCTAATTTCTAATTAAGATAATCTACAACTAGCTCTAAGCAATATTTTTGAACAATGGTTTCTTACACAGTTTTCCATGTGCTTGTTACAAGAAACTATATATTTTCTTCAAAATGAAAACGAAAGTTCTTCCAATAACACCAGAACAGAAAGGGGATTTCTGTCAATGTCAACAACATGTAGGATAACAATCTCTCTTAAACAAAAACATTTGTACTAAAAGTTTGAGAAGAAAGAACAATTTATCGCGAAAAGCAAACGTAGTTCATCAACAAACATATATCTTAGAACACAGGAAATGAAACTGTTAACCGAATGATTTGCAGCCCCACTGAATATTTTCTTTCTTCCCGTCATTATTATTCAGTTGAATTATCGTCTGCCAAATTATTTGTTTTTTCGTTTCAGAAGTTTTGTTTCATCGTTCAAGCGTAAAATGCTCGCATGTGCAAATTGCTTTCCTTACATTGTGTTTATTTTGATGACAAAAGGTATTACTAAAGTTGAATTATGACATTATTTATTTTAGTAACACTATTTATGGAGTTGAAAGGTTGCTTGCCTTTTGTTCATTTAGTGATATGCACCATATCAGATTAAAGAAGCAATATTCTAATAAGAATCGAATAACTTTCTTTTCAATACTTACACCCAAATCTATCTGTGGACTGTGTAACAATTATTAAGGTGTAATAATAGAATAATTCCATGCTAACGTGATGCACGTCAAATGCCCCGGGCAAATTTCATTTTGGAACTTGGATTTTGCTGGAGGAAAAAAAAGACGTGACGCCAAAACACACCGATTGACAACATGCAGTTAGTTTTTAGATGATATGCGAACTTATGCTTTTTTATGCGACAGTGACATATCATATATCAGCTCGTGTTCACATACACATGAATAGGCAAATAGACAGTTTGTTCGTCTGTTAATTGATTGGATTCCAAATTTGGCACAGATATAAATTCTGATGATAAAAACCATCTGAAAAATTTTATGCATTTAGCTCGTTTTGTTTTGGAGTTATCGTGTTCGTATGAGCAAGTACAAACGGTCATATAGGTTTCGTCCAAAATTTGATAGAAATCCACAGTTTCTGTATAAAAACAGCATTTGGAGGTCGAATTTCTTGACAATTACAATGTTTTCTATGCTTCGTATGCAAAAAAAGTCAAAAGGAAACGAGAAAAACTGATACTCTGCTTGATTTTGGCTGGTACCTATCAAAAAGTTTAGGATCGTAAGAGTGGCAAAGGTAAGTGCCGCCAGGGGCTTTATATGATTTTTCGCCCCCCTCGATAGACATCAGTGGCTTAGCATGACTAAACGACGCGCGAGCCCGACCGTAGTGGCGGGTCGTGAACTCAGAAACGAGGAGTGCTTCAAGTCAATATTTATCAAGAGAATACATTTTTAAAAAGCTACTTTATATTTCAGTAGGCCAAATTTTTTAATTCCAATGCCAGATATGAAATTTCCTGCTTTTTAAATAAATTAAATAACCAGCATATGACATTTACTACTAGTTTTAATATCCGAAAGTTAAGTGAATGTTGAAGTGACGATTCTACTGAAGAAAAAAAAATCAAAGCTCCACATACACACACAGTTCCCTACTCTCCCACTTCACTCGATAACACTTTTCCAAAAATGAATATCTTCTTCAAAAGAAACCTAGCCTTCTATCAAGAGAAAGCAAATAATCAATCAACCAGATGTGTTTCTACGCAACACAAACCGAAACCAAAACCCACAAGCAGCCAATGAGATTACCATTTTGTGGGGGAATCAGTATAAAAAGAAAAATATGTTAAAAAGCTCATCTCTCCGTGCCAGCAGAGCTGTTCGTCACTGCAGCTCATAGCCCGCCAAAAGTAATGGGAGAAAGGGTTGCATTTTGTCTCCAGATTTTCTGTGCTGTGAACGGATATTTCGGGGGGTGGGGGCAAAGTAATTTGCAGCTCAGACCTGCGTCTCTCTTCGTTTGGATTCATTGAATGCCTTTTTTTCAATTTTTTATTAATTTTTTTTGCATTTTCGTAAGTCATGGAACTCGGAGAGCGGAAAAGTAAGAAAATAAGATTCAAAACGAAAAATATAAGTTGAAAAAATAATTTCGGGGGAGGGTTAAGGTCTGCAGCCCTAATGGACCAGTCTTTCTGCCCGACCCTATTAGTATAAAGACACTGTACGATAATTTTGCGACGTTGTTCAATATTCTGAATGCTGAACGATATTTCGTTAGTATTGTAGATATCGTTTTAGTATTGTAGAGCATCTTGTGCTATAAGGGCACGGTATCCATTTATTGCTACCTAGCCATTTTAAAATGTTACATAAATTCACTAACATTTTATCTCCATGGCATCTCTTAAAACGAGCACCGGGAGCATCTATACCCCATTGCCTAGCCTTCAACTATTTCGCGAGCTCCACCAACAAGCTCCAAATGACCGAAAAAAAGCAACCCCCTCAAATCCTCCTTTTAAAACTTGTGCAAAATATGATTGAGAATATTTCTCCAGTGAGCATCTTTTTGAGTCTCCGAGATCAAGTGACCCGCATTCAATAACAATGTTAAGAACAGCAACAAGAAATTGTATAAAAGTGTAAACATATGTACTGTATATAGTGTAAATATCCGTTTCTTTTCAATTAAATTCCCGTGTCTTGCCCATCAAAGAGTACAGTGACCGGGATACATATTTACAAACCCTACCCTGATAGAACTGAGGCAGGAAATCAGTCAATATCATTGGGTACAAGGAGCAGTGACGTCGGTTTCAGCTCTCGCACGTAGCCTACGGCGATCATAACAAAACAAGAGTCGTCCTACTTTTTTTCTCCGTTTTCACACAGTTGAGCGCAGAAAACATTCTTCCGTAGGTTGTAACATTTTTAAAAATGAAATTATTTTTTAGAATATCACAAAAAATAAAGCATCCCACACTGTAAGAAATTAGACCAATGAAAAGTACACGCACGAGAGCAAAGAACGACGTCCGTCATCGGCTCTCGGCGAAGCGAGACTATCATATTGTCCGATTTCCTGCCTCAGTTCTATCAGGGTAGGGTTTGTAAATATGCGACCGGGATGGTCACGGGTACTGTGGTAAGAGATGGCATTTTGTTCTGTATATCCCACTAGTCCCCCTGTCGCTACGCCACTGAATCCTAAAGTAAAGTATCATTGACGCATGAGCGAGTAATATCTGTCTTATATTAAAGAATATTTATCGAAAGTTGTTTTATTTTTCAATGGCGCAAAATCACCGACTCATTGTCCGGAAATAATTGACTGAATAGAGAATCAATACCATATCCTGGAAATTTACGTTATATCTATGCACTTTTTTCACAGCAGTCTATTCGCAATGGATGTAACTTCTGAATAGAGCCAAATCCCAGTCACGTCAGAGATTAGAATATTATTCATTTCACAAAGACCTCACGTTTTTCCCGCCCAAAGCGTTTCCCTTCCAGTGATATACACCGATGGCACCTGAAGGTAATTCTCTAAATGGAGTGCCGCAGACTTTTACGACTGGAGTAAACAAGTCCTGCGATATAATATCGGAATACGAACGACGTGGATCTGTACCCGGGTTGACACTTCTGAAATGGATCCTTAGAACAAATTCCCCACCGGGATTCTATCTGCACCTGCATTTGCCAGCCTTGATGGCTAAAAGGTGGAACTGCATATAAATGTTGTTATGCAATGGGACATTGTAAAACAGGTGTCTGACGGGCACGCCCATGTTCATAGGTTGCGTCATAATGGAATGGGTAAATTAGTACCGTAAGTGTAGCAACGGCATTAGCTAAAATGTTTGTTAGCATATCTTATAATATTTAGCGTTAATTTTCTTTATTGCGGCATAGTCAATACCATATATACTTCTGTCAAAAAATTTTCCAGCTCTTAGGCGAAATTTTAATAGATTTTATTTATAGGAGACAATAAATTTTATGTTATTTCGATTATATGTTATTTGTTATATTCCGATTATATATGGAGTGAAGATAAATGAAATTAATTTCAAAGGGGAGATTTATAATACAGGTTGGTAATAAATTATTGGACCCATTTCAAAAATTAATAAAAAAAATAACTAATAATGTTACAATTACAGTTTTTTTAAAAATGAGAGCGCATTTAAAAAAGTTTTTTTTAGATAGGTAACGTGCCGTTACAGCGGTCTAGGTGGTCGTAAATTATTGGACATTTCCCATTTTTGAGAGCCATTATCTGCGAAACTATTAAAGCTAGAAGAAAAATAAAAACATGTTTACGCACTTTAATTTGTTAAATCAATTGTAATTTGAAAACTCAATAGTTTTCTAGATATTCAAGGAAAACTAAAAAAGGAAACCAGAAAATGCGCATCGCCTTCTCCTGATCGATAGCCATTGCGTGTGGAAATCTCTCGCTGTAGTAAATTTAGAACTCCGTGATGGTACACGACCTATCTGTAAAAAAATCTTTTTTATTAACTCTTTCGTTTAGAAAAACGCATTTGTAACATTTTTAAGTTAATTTTTGAAATGGGTCCAATAATTTATGACCGTCTTGTGTAATTTTCACAAGCAGACGATAATTTTTCACAATTCAGAACATCTTTAATCATGGTGAGTTAATTATATTCACATCTAAATATTAAAATATTTTTTGGTGCTTAAGAACTCTTAAGTGAATTTTATTTAAATGTATAATCAAATGCCAAAGTCTACCAATTTAATAAAATTAAAGAAATCTTTAGTAGAAAAAGTCAATCTTATTGAATACAAGGTTCCAATATTCATTTTCCTTTTTTGATTTTTCTTGCTTTTATTGTTTCTTTACAGTTATTATTATTCTCCACAATTATTCTTTACAATTACTACCCTCTATCCTGAAGTCAAAACTAACACCAAGCCACCACAGCCCATTTCTTTGCAGTCATAGAAGTCTTTTTTTGTTGTTAAAACAGTAGATCGTCCAGGAAATCGAGTCTAGACCTCGCAACCCTCTATCATGAAGGCAAAACTCTAACACCAAGCCACCAAAGTCAATTTCTTTGCAGTCATAGAAGTCTTTTTTGTTGTTAAAACAGTAGATCGTCCAGGACATCGAGTCTAGAACTCGCAACCCTTTATTCTGAAGGCAAAACTCTAACACCAAGCCACCGCAACTCACCTCTTTGAAGTCATAGAAGTCTTTTTTTTTTTGTTGTTTGAGTGAAAAAGAATTGTTCTATTAATATGACAAACCATTATTTAAACAGATTTTAGGTTTTTCTACTCACCACTATCCGCTCCTCTAACAATTTTAAAAAAATTCTATTTAATAAAAATGAATTTTAAGTCTGTAGTATATGTTGATATCAGAAAGCCAAGAGTGCATATTTAACCCCTTGCGGCGCAGTGTGCCAGTTGATGGTACACCTAATTTCCCTCACTTCTCAACCGTTAAATTCAACTACAAATGGAAAATAATAGGTTTAGGATAGGGCTAATAGTACTCCTTTTAGAATGTATATAGGAGCCTCATGAAATTTCGTTTCGGAATTATTAGAGATACGGTTTTGGAAAATTCCGTAACTGAGAGATAAGAATTTTTTTCAGTTCTGGACGTCTACAATTTTAGCAAATTAACTCGGAAATTTTCCTCCAATATTCTTGAAGTTTTAATTTATGATTTTCTATAAGATTCAACAATATTTTTTGAGTGTATCAAGGTGGCTGTCTCATATGAGGGGGTGATCCCAAAGGGGGACGATCCCTCGGAATGAAGTAAGTTTTTTTTAAAAATTTTTTTGTAGATTCTATGTCAAGACAATAAACTAAACCCATTCATGATGTTTATCCATCATATTTCAAAACATTTAAAACGTTGCACCGCAAAGGGTTAACCTAAGAATATTTATCTCTACAATTATCGAGAACATTTTAATAAACATTTAAATCAAAGAACACAATAAACCAATTCAAGAGAGGACACCATTCACATCGATAGGATATGGGTTAGTGGCTCAAATATATGATATTCGTTTGCAGTAGTCCCATTGTAGCCTTAGAAAGAAACAATAATCTATAAAACAAATCAATAAAGTAAAAGAAAACTAGCCAAATTGTGAGGGATAAATTACTGTTCACTTTTGCATAAAATGTTCAATGTTAACCGAACGTATGGGAAGTCACGTCTTTCGGAAGCAAATTCATTGGATTTGCAGAACCGATCATAACAATAAATCTTATACATAGCATTTGTTCAGAAACCATGATTATTCATTTATTTTAATAAAATGTTTTAGCCAAAACCGATTTCACACTAAAATTTTTCCATTCAGAAATTAATTATAACCTACTCTTCGATTGTTTATATTTGTAATGATTTAGAATTTTAATATTTTTTTGAGGAAACGCTGCTTAACCTTTAAATTTATAAATTCATTATTTATACTTAAATTTTAATATAAGAATAACTGCCAGTTTCACTTGGAGAAGTTTGGATTGAACCGTCTATTCAGGGTCTCCTTGTTTCCCAGCGATATTTAAAGGCATGCGCGCTGCACTCTGTCGTTTTTTTTTTATGGGCTGGGAACACGTCACTGGATCGCCGACGTCGGCTTGAATCGACCATCATGAAATAACCTTCAAAATGGAATTTTCTTCTCAAAAAGTAGCGACTAAAGTGGGTATAAAAAGTAGCATATAAAAATGGTAAATTTTTTTAAATGTTGAATTCTTTGTTTACGTGCAATTATTTGATAAGTTGCAATATATTTTAATGTTTATTTTACATACATGTTAGCTCTTCTTTTCTTACTTTGTTGCAATAATTCAAAGTTGCGTTGAGGCAACATGAAAGTGAATCCGAAACCTAAAAACAGCAAATGAAAAAAAAACAATAGCACGAAGGCGAACAATGGGTGAGATAGAAAGGGGGAAGGGAAGAACATTAGTTGGTTTTTAGCTCAAAACAGAAGCATCCTAAAATCCAGTTCCGGCTAAGTTCTAAGACAGAAAGAATAGCCTCTAGCCTTCGTCCATTACGTCACTTGGTTGCACGCAATGAGCGAAGTTTAGTGCTTTCCAAAACTATTTGCTATGCAGCCCCCTCCCGTGTCTGTCTAACTTTTTCATTCATTTTCTGTCTTCTTTTCTCTTTTTTCGTTAATAATTGAACTCTCAGAGTGAAGAAGTAAGAAAAATAAAAATAAAAACAAAAAAAAAAAAACGAATTTTTAAACTAATTTTAGTGAGTTCTGAAACTCTGTAGACCTAAAGGAAACCTACCCAAAAGAAGTCGCCACCGCTTTTAGGTAAAGCTTAATAATGCGCAAAACGCTAAGAGGAAATAATTCAGTATTCTGGTTCAATATTTGGATATTTTCCTGTTATGCCTTAAATTTTCATTGTCTCGAGTTGTCCGTCCATTCTTTATGAAGTCGATAGTTGCAACGATCTGCAAATGAAATGAGTAACAGTATATGTCATTGGCAATCCGTGATGACTGGTTGATACGCTTCTTGACAAATATTTTAATTTCGCTGTTTTTCTATGTTGAATAAATTTGCATTTCTGCAATAAACATCTCCATATAAATTTGTGAGCATCCCCTTGAAATTTAAAAATTAACATATCTCTGTAAGGTTTGCAAACAGAATCGTGAAACTTAGTTTATACATAGATGAGTTAAGAGGAACATTTCACTCACTGACATTTTTGCTCTATGGGGCATGCATAAAAATTTAATGTTCTTAACTTTTTATTTTCAACTTCAACAGAAGCCAAAGTGTTTTCACACCAATTTTTACCAAATTTGAGGAAACTTTGTAATTCGAAGTATATGTCCAGGTGCAATATTCAAGGAAATAAATGCTTAATCCACTTTTTTGTGACACTCTGTATATTGTCATGAAAAATTTAAATATATATTGTCGAAATGAAAATGGATATAATAAATATACTTTACGATTTGAAGCATAATTGAAATAATGACATTTCTTGCTCATTTGAGAATAGGTTTTAAAACAAATTTTATATATAATGAGAAAAAAAGGAAAGCTTAAAGAAAACATTTGTTGTTTATTTCTACTTTTTATGCTTTGATTGGGGTTCAAAGATTGTTAATCCTTTTTGAGCAAAACTAAAAGATAACCTTGGCTCAGTTTGATTCATATCTGTTTTTCTTTTCTTACATTTGCTTATTTTTTCAATTTCATATATCTTTTGAATATTTCGCTAAGAAAAAACATATCTGAATTTAATGACGCCGTATTATACGGAATTAATACGCTTCGTAGAAATCACCGAATCCTGTATAATGAATCGCTAGAGAATTTCTGGGATTTAAATGAAAACGAGTACAATGATTTTTTTGGAATGAGCATACATGGAAGAAGCCAGTTTAATAATACGATTCTGGAAATGCCTCAAGCTTATACAAATATTTTCGAAATTATTACTGAAATGTTTTGTGTGCTAGCAGAAACACATACAAACGTGTATGTTGATTTAAAAAATACTTAATTCTGTGGCACTATCATGCAGAACAAATATTTAAAATAGAATATTTTCACAACCAAAGTACTATAACTCTTCTTCTCTAAATCTATATAAATTTTAAACCGAATTCTTGCAAGTTAAATTGTCAAAACTTCATTCTCGTCAGGCACGTTTGTATGTGTTTCTGCTAGCACACAAAACATTTCAGTAATAATTTCAAAAATATTTATATAAGCTTGAGGCTTGAATCTATATAAATTTTAAACCGAATTCTTGCAGCTTAAATTCTCAAAACTCCACTCTCGTCAGGGACGTTTGTAAATATCAAAATCTATATAAATTTGAAACCGAATTCTTGCAGTTTAAATTCTCTAAACTCATTCTCGTCAGGGACGTTTGTAAATATCAAAATCAATATAAATTTTAAACCGAATTCTTGCAGCTTAAATTCTCAAAACTCA
>BGPR01007437.1:0-71198 GCA_013235015.1 Araneus ventricosus | reverse complement strand
TTCGAGCCAAACTGTCGTCAGCCTCAGCAGCCCACTGGAGGGCTTCAGTATTAGACATCGGGTTCGTGTTTTGTAATTGGCTAATGAGTGATGCAAGCTGAATTTCTTCAACTTCAGAATCAATAAAATTGGGAAGCAAATTTCTCCGCGACTTGTTGTTCAGCAATGTAGACACAGATGCGCAACAGTTAGCAAGACTGAACACCACATCTTTTAAATTTACATTCGTCGGTGTTTTTTCCAAATTTTCATTGTGCACAGGATCATTAAGAATGTTCGTAAGAAGAAACTTGCGATATCCCAGCTTGACGTTTTGAATAAGCGCAGTCTTGTTAGGGGGTAGAAATATTGCGAAATTTCACAATCATCAGTGCACAGGTCTTCTGCGGAAGGATGGCTAGGACAATTTTTCAACAACAATAAATCGGTGCTACGGAGAGAGACGTCTCTCTCGGTGACGCAGGCAGTTGACTGCCCTTTGTTGCGGGTTTGCATCAGTCTCCATGGACCGTCCGGATTACCGAGGGTTCCGAATTAGCGCGCGTCCGTATTACCGGGGTTCTAGTGTACTGATTGATACTGACCATTAGAATACGGAACATATGCTAGGATGCTTTAAACCAGATAGTTAATTCAATAAATTTTCAAAACTTCAACAATCTCGCATTCAAGAAATAGGTTGACGTTTAAATAATAAACAAAGAAAGTTATATATTATTCAAAATTCAAAACTTATTTGTAATCTCTGACATCTCATTCCGATTGAAAACCAGGGCGATTAAGATTAAAATACCTGGGAATGAAATTTGATTCAGAATAAATCAACAATACATGAAAACATTATAATCAAAGATTAAAATATTAACTCATAGTTTTGGGGCTTGGTAAGTGATCAAACTTTATGTAAAAGTCATCCATTTTTTTTCAATCTAAGTTTTAAGTCAAGAATATTCAACTGACAAGGTCAGGTATGACCGGAACTCCGGTTAAACCTTGCCAGATCAAGTCCAACTAGTAGAAAGGAGAAATCAGAAAAGTAAAATTGCACGCATAATGTGTACAGTAACATTTAAAGAATCAAAGCTAATGATATTTGGCAGAATAAAAAGACCAGAAAACATGCCAAATAGTACTCGATTTTCAGATTCATACAAAAGACACATCCAGACAAAGAAAGTCACGAGGACATTCTCACTATAAAAATATTTTACACATTGTTTAAATTTTACAGTTTTGGTTAAAGATCTTATGTCATGTAGTTTGGATATGTCTTGATCGTCTATGTTTTTGCTGACAGAGGTCAAAAAGTTTTTTTTCTTAGCGTCCTTCATGTCTTGCTAGATTAAACTTACATCTGCATCGGATAAGGTTTGGAATGGATTTCGTTTGTTAGAGAAACTGTTATTGCAAACATGTTTATACACATGAAAAACTCAAGAGAAATGTAGATTTATCAACGTCCTCTCGTTAATACCATGATGATGTTGATATAGATACCCCAGAAAGTAAACATTTTCATCAACAACTAGATCCCATTATTGATTTTTTTATGATCATAATACATTTCAGTTGTGTCACAAAACTTTCATGCTTTTATCATCATATGGTTTTTCTTTAGTCTCTTTGACGCCTTGCTAGATTATACTTACATCTGCATCGGAAGAGGTTTGGGATGAATGTCATTTGTTAGGGAAACTGTTTGCATATATGAAAAATAAGCAAAAGCAATGCAGCTTTATCAAAGTGTGTCCTCTTGCTATTATTAAAATAATATCGATACTGAAGCGGGATCAGGTGAATATTTTCATCTACTACGACATGACATTATTGATTTTTCTATGAACACGATAAATTTAAATTATCTCGTAAGCTTTTCATCATGTTATTATCACATGCATCTTTTTACAATTGAAAACATGACGCATCTGTTTTCGATTATAAGATCATAAAATGCAATTTTCTCTCGTTATTAACGGACAAAAGCAAAATATGTGAATAGAACATCTTATTTAATTTTTTTTCCTTCGATTACTTTTACTGATTTCTTGACACTTTTATTTAAATTGGTTCCGTTGATGTTTGTAACAAGAAATGTGTAAAAAACTAATATATTAAAAATATCCCTTTTCGGCAAGCTTGAAGGCAAAGGTAGATTCCTTTACGTTAATGTTACAAAAGTAATGAAATATTACATATTGATCAATACAGACATAGCCAATGACTTTATTGTTTCTACACATTGCAGTATTTACGCTGTCATTCTGTTTTCATGTCATTTGATTTTTTGCTATATCAAGGTTTTATCATTCTATTTTTCATTCCAAAAAGTTATGATAGATTTATCGGTCAGTACATTGGTCAATTTTTTTATATCTCAACACATAATCATTCAACAGGTAGGAATCATAAAGAAATAAACATCTCAGCAGTGCAAATATCTCCTAGATAACATTAAGCCAGCCTATCTGAAACAGTAGCAAGAAATTGACTCTTGGCACAAATGAAGAAGAACTCTAGATTTAAAAATTAATTTATTTAATCTAGGTTACAATATAATTGTGCGGACATTACTTTGTCATATGGTAAAACCACATGACATGATACACTTAAACATTCTAAAATGGGCTCATTTATAGAACTCCCTGGTTACAAAGATAATAGTCACTAAATTCTTAACATATAAGAGAATAAAATTATTAAACATTATGAGTGGCAAATTGAATACGTGTTTCTAAAGCATAGGATATGAATGCAGCCAATTTGAAGAGCAAATTTAAATCTCCATCGACGGTTAAAACCAAATACTCAGGCAGAAAATCCCAAACAATTTTAAAGTTAAGCAGATATTTTTCAATAGCAAAAAGGATAAAGGGAACTCTTATTTAATTACTCTTATTTTTGCCTATATCAAATTATTTTGTTAAATATCAAATTAAAGTATTCTGTCAAAAAAACCTATTATCAAATTAACTATTAAAATTATTTGATTAATTAAAATTAACTATCTACTTAATTGTTACAAAACTCCACTAAAACCTTTTTTATGCCTTATACTATATGCCAGCAATCTTTATCTTATGATTATCTAATAATTATATTAATTTAAATAAAAGTCACAGTGGCTATGTATGTATGTTCCAATTCTCCTACTAAACCACTGGACTGATCTCAATCAAACTTTTCAAACTCTTTATTTAAGAAAAGAGAAAGGTCACCTTCAACTTTTCAAAGCCTAAAAGATGCTTAAAATTTCACTTAATTAAAAATTAAGCAAGGCTTTTTTCCGCAATGTCTTTCATTTCCATAAATTTGTTTCTCTCATTTTAATATTTTTTTCAAAATTAATTTTAAACTGAATTCGTAATAATATTCTTGTTGATCAAAAATAATACTAAGAACTGTTTCCAGAAGGAAGAATGCTAAAAGCAAATTTTAAAAGTAGACGATTTAACAATTTATATCGGGACCAGCTATTAATTTATTTTCACGCTTTAAATTAATGAATAATTAAATAGTTAATTTAATTGTTTCAAAATATTCATTAAAACCTTTCATTGACTTCAGTAATTGTTAACAAAATTTGAAGTACCTATATAACAAATAATAACGTATGAAGAAAACGGATGTTTTTAAAAATTGTCTGGTTCAATTGATATTCTCATTTTAATTAAAAGCGTTTCAGATCAGAAAAGGAATTTGTGTATTATAATATTTATACAATAGTAATTTTTACATTAAAAATATTAAACATGAAAACATTTTAATCCGGATCAAAGCCAGGTATATCAATTAACAGTTATAATTAACAAAATTGAACTAAGATATTAACTTTAAATTAATTAAATTAATTAGTCATAAATTAATTATATATTATACCGTATAAAAAGTGAAGGTGAATGCGGTTGATGGGAACTCATAACTTCTAAATAATTCTTGCTGTCAAAAAACTTTCAATATAAAAGTAGTTTGTTATGATATGGTGATAATTACCCTAATTGAAATTTTCTTTCTCTCTTCAGTCTTAACGAAGCTATGGGGAAATGATAAATTGGGGGGGGGGGGTATTGAATATCGCTTTTCAGCTCATAACTTATAAGCAATTCTAGCAGACAAAAAACTTTTAGTATAAAAGTTGTTCGTTGTCATAAGGTGATAATCGCCTAATTGAAATTTTTTTTCCTATCTTTAGTCGTAACAGAGCTATGGGGAAATTATAATTTGGGGAGGAGATTGAAAATGGCTTTTTAGCTCATAACTTCTAAGAAATTGTGGCTATCAAAAAAGTTTCAAATCAAAAGTTGTTTGTTGTGATAAGGCAATAATTCGCCTAATTTGAATTTACTTTCCATCTTGAATCGTAAGAGAATTATGGGAATATGAAATTTTCAGTCCCCCACCATTTCCACCCCCTTTGAGCTGGTTAGCCCATCTGCGAACTCGGCCGAGATTTTCACCCTCCTTACAACATATCCGTCGCCAGTTAAAATCTAATCAAAATTACTCTAGTTATCGTGTTTACAAAATAACACGGGCCAAAGCGTTATGCATGTACTTCTCTACTAATAATAATACGGAAAAGAACATTTTGCCCTCTATTCTCATAAGTATTGCAGCTACAAGAATGAAAGAAGAGTGGAAGAAACTGCAAATGACGAGAGCTTTCCAAAGAGGGGTAACATGCATAGGTTAAAACGTATTTTAAGTTAGGGGGAGAGGAGGGGAAGGGTGGGAAAATCACTTTTCAGCTCATAACTTCTAAGCAATTGTAGCTATCGAAAAAGTTTAATTACAAAAATTGTTCGTTTTGATAAGGCAATAATTCGCCTAATTTGAATTTTCTTTCTATTTTCAATTGTAAAGGAATTATGGGAAAATGAAAATCTCCACCCCCTTTGAGCTGGATAGCCCATCTACGAACTCGGCCGAGATTTTCACTATCTTTACAACATATCCCAAGCTGGTTAAATTTACATCAAAATTACTCCAGTTATCGTGTTCACAAGATAACATGGGAAAAAGCGCTATACATATATATATATATATACCTATATATATATATATATATATAAACTTTTTAACGAAGGGTGGTTTTGGGTTCTAGGGGTCATGATCGGTGAAGATCTGCAGAAATTTTCCGAAAGTCGTGTCATGAGAACCATTGCAATAGGTAGAGTTCCTATAAGGAATCTACCTAAATCCGCTTGTACCAATAGTTCTCAAAAATACTATAGATGGCGCCACAGAAACCTACTGAGCGCAAACGTAAATTTGCTATTTAAAAAAAAATTGATAATTGACAGCTCTAAAATTATTAAAATATTGCATTTTCATGAAAACCCAGTAAATATACAAAATTTCAGAACTCTAGTGCATTAAGAAGTGAGTGAAAAATTGATCACAAAATTCCAACCTTACATACATACAAACATGAAATATTTCGTACTTAGTAAAAGCGTTTAAAAATGAAATTATTTTTAAATCGGTTTTTCACTCTCTTGCCGTTGTCCCAGAGTTCTGAAATTGTGTACAATTGTGTGATCAGAATGAAAATACAGTATTTTACTAATCATTCCAAGTTAGGCAATATTAGACCCCTATTTTTCATTCCACATCGGTTTTAAAAGGGTAACCTTAATTTAAAAACATCATTTATTAATTCATTTAATAAATGATGAAGTCAAAATGACGCAAACACTTAGCTTGATAATATTTTTAAAAGTAAAAGAATTGATATTTTTCTATTTCAATAAACACTGATTGATACAGACCATTGGAATTCGGAACAAAAGCTAGGATGCTTTAAACCAGATAGTTTATTCAATAAATTCTCAAAGACTCAACAATCTCGCATCCAAGAAATAGGTTGACGTTTAAATAATTAACAAAGAAAGTTATAAAAATTATTATATATTATTCAAAATTCAAAACTTATTCGTATTCTCTGACATCTCCGATTGAAAACCAGGGGCGATTAAGATTAAAATACCTGGGAATGAAACTTTATTCAGAATAAATCTACAAAACATGAAACGTTATAATCAAATATTAAAACATTAACTCATAATTTTAGTGCTTGGAAAGTGATCAAACTTGATTTAAAAGTCATCGATTTTCTTAAATCTAAGCTTTAAATTAGAATATTCAACTGACATGGTTCGGCATGACCGGAGCCGGTTCTTTTAAACCGTGCCAGATCAAGTCCAACTAGTAGGAAAATCTGTTTGGAAAAAGTAGAAATCAGAAAAGTAAAATTACACGGATAACGTGCTCAGTAACATTTAAAGAATCAATAAGAATAACATCAGTAACATTCTTTTAAAATAATGCTTTTTGGATATTACTGTTCTAATTTCTCTTTTATTGGGAAATTTCGGGGTAAGAGAAGCTATATTTGGCGTAATGCAAGTTTTTTACAGAAAAATTTACCAAATATTTTGAATCCATTTCGAATATAGTCCTTAACCCTTGATAAAATGGACTAGAATGGATTCCTTTTTTGTTTGATTCGATTGTCTCAGAGTATTTCTTAGTTTTTTGCTTTCTTTGAATGATTTTGATGCATTGTTTTTTGTCTTTTGTATGCAGCTGCAATTGCGAGCAACTTAAACATTGTATAATTTTTATTGTTTAAATTTTATGTTTTAAATTTTGTTGTTTATGTTTAAAGTTTAAGTTAAATTTATTTTAAAATTTATTCTACTTTTTCTAGTTAATTGTTTTTTAGCTCTAATATTAACTATCAAGCGATCAGAAAGACAATACAGTAATTTAATAAACTCAAATTAATAATTCTAAGTTAGGTAATTTTAGTCCCGCATTTTTCATTTCACAGGAGTTTTTAAAGAGTACTTGAATATAAAGACTCTGTAAATAATATTCATTAATTTATGTACCATAACAAGGTGAAAATGACGAAAAAAACTTGATAATACTTTTAGAAGTAAGGAAATTAATATTTTTCTTATTTGAATAAAAACTTTTTGGTACTGACCATCTGAATACAGAAAAAAATATTGTGACCGACCGATCGACCGACAGACAGACAGACAAATACATGTAATTTCTGCCTTATTTTATATATACAGTGGCTTCCAAAAGTGTTCGTACACTTACGATTTTCAATGAAATAGGGCTCTATCCATTAATTAAAATTAACATTTCAAAATAGGTATTTAATAATAAGACCTATAATCTATTCTTAACATAACTACATGAAATATTTTAAAAACATAGTAAAACTTTATTTTTAAGAAATCAATAATCAAAAAGTAACAAAAACTTTATCTCACAAAAGTCTTCGTACACTTTAAAAAACTCTCTACATATTAGTTAATATTCTAATTTTTCGTTAATTTAATATTTAGTAGGATATCTTTTAGCATCCACAACAGCGTTTAAATGTTTGGGAATAAATTTCACTAGTTTTTTTTTGTAATTTCTGCATCAATATCCATACTTCCATTATTACTGTTTTTAGTTCGCTTTTAGTTTTAATGTCGTGTTTTCATACTCTAACCTCCAGTTCTCTCCAAATATGCTCTATTGGGTTTAAATATGACGATTGAGGTGGTGTTTTCAAATTTTGTGGTCAATTATAGAGACACCGGAGGCGAATGTTCAGAGCCGTGTTCTTAGGATCGTTATCTTGATGAAAAACAAAGTTGTTTCCAATACCCAAATTTTGGGCTGATAATTTTAAATTGTCTCTTAAAATATTTAAATAAAGAGCATGATCCATTATGCCATCAATAAATACCAAATTACCTAGTCCTGATGCTGACATGTACCCCCACACAAAGACACCTCCACCGCCATACTGAACTGTTCCAACTAAGTTCATGTTATTAAGTTCCTCATTTTTTCTTCTCCATACCATTATACGTCCATCGGAACCAAATATATAAAATTTGCTTTCATCTGCAAATAAGACATTATTCCAATACGTTTCGGGTTTATTTAACATTGATTTTCTGAAGGAAAGCCTAAGCTTTCTGTTTTTCGCACTAACAAAAAATTTTCTACCTACAGAACGCCTATTCAATCCAGCTGCTCTGTGAAGTCGTCGAACAGTTTCAGGTGAAATTGAAGTAGAACATTTTTCATTAAATTCTTTAGAAACTTTTAAAGCACTCAAACATGGATTTTTCACAAATTTTCTAATTATAAATCTCTGATCACGTTTTGTTAACTTTGCCGGTCGACCTTTACTTACCATATTTTCGATCCAATTTCCTTCTTTAAAGCGTTTTAGCACACACTGCACTGTAGGATGGGATAAATTAACTAATTTAGCGATATTCCGAACTGATTTACCACTACTATGATGAAAAATAATAAATTTTAGAATGCTGATTGTTGTTTCTCTAGGACTAAGAGCCATTTTTAAATAATAAATAGAATATTACGGTGTAATCAAGCAAAAATTAAAGCCAAGCGATTTTTTAAATGCCACCACAATGAAAAAATAAAAATAAAGCGACAGACGATGATTTAAATTATGAATTTATCCGAAAATATTTAAGTGTACGAACACTTTTGGAAGCCACTGTATATATAAAGATACACAAAATTTTCAGAAATAAAGGTAAATTAGTTCAAAGTCTAACCGTTGCCTAGCAACAGAGTAGCTATAAATTTGCGTTATTTCCAAATCGTCTGCACGTAATTAAAGTTATTAAACTTTAAAAAATTAATAAAAATTGAAGAAATATGTCACTGAAAAGGAATTGGTATCATTGAAAAGGTAAACGTTTGAACTTTAAGATGGTATAAAAATAATGTTTATCAGACAATTTGTTTCTAAGTTACAGCGGAAAAAAGGATCACGTGATAGTTGATTTTAAAAATAATTTATTCCACATGTTTTCGCATTCCTGAAGGATCACGTGACAGTTGGTTGAAAAATAAAATAATCTTCTTAGCGAATCGCGGAGTCAATGAAATTTCTTTGTTAATTATTTAATTTTTATCTGTAGTCAAAAATAATTAATTTAACGTGATTTCACCTACCCTATGTCCGTTCCTGGGTTTGAAGCTACAACTCTGACAATTTTCATCCAAATCGGTCGGGTAGTTTTGTCGTGAAAGCGTAACAAACAGACAGACAGAAAGAAAGACAGACACACATTCACATTTATTATATTATTAAGGATAAAGAAGGCTCAACGATTATTCATGCTATGCTGAAATACATCACCATACTATACAGGACACTAATGTCATCACCATTTGACGAAGAGCAGTCTGATGGTATTTCCAGTGGAGTAGCGACACGGGGTCAAGGAGGGATAAATGCCCAGGACGCAAATTTAAAGGGAAGCCGTGGAGTCAGAACATTACTACCTCTGTGCCATTATTTAAAGCAAAATATTATGAGGTGCATAAAAATAACACCATAACTCTGGAGCCATTTACCCTAGTTGAACCGCTGATGATGACTGGGATAAGATAAATCATATTATTTTCCGGGTGCCACTTACTCTCGTTATGGCACTGAGCATGGTGACACAATGTTGCGTTCATGCCGCTATTTCAAGGCAAATACATTGATGGTTCGAAAATGTACCATGCTCCGGGCGCCGTTTACACAAGCTTAGCCACTGATGATGAAGTTGGGGAGGGTCAACAAATTATATGACCCTGTGCTACTTACCCTCGCTTCGCCACTGCGAATTTCACAAAAAAGTTGCAAAGATTTTTTATCTTGTCCCATTTACTAGTGAGTACAATACTAGTGAGTAATCTATAGGCATAGTTATTGACATAAACTACCAACAATCGGAATGAAATCTTTTCTAATATGCTTAGAGTAGATACCACCTCATTGTCCAAAGACACCACCATATGCATTTAGGAAATGAAGCGTTGCAATATTTTGGAGACGCATTATAGTCAGTTTCCATAGGTGAAAGGAAAGGAACCCTTATCGACACTGCTTACCCGAAAGGGTGCAAAGCCCTTTGAGGGATGGTGGGGATTGAGAAATAACACTTCTGAAAGGGATCGCCCCCCTTCAGTCTCCAAGTACATGGAGAGCTGGGTGGATTGTAGAAACATGAAAATATTAGGTTATATTATACAATCTTACACACTAAAAGAAAATAAACTGTTGTACATTCTACACCCAAAAACAAGTGTGGATTTTAAATACATAAGAATAAGCCTGACCAATTACAGAATACCTACCAATTTACAAAGTGCACACAACCAAAACACTGAAAAATTACAATACTGTGTGGCTAGGGAACAATACAAAATTCAATTCCCAGGGGGTATTTATACAAACAATGTTTTTTTCATTTCAAAAGCATTTTAAAATTTACATACAAAAACTGAAAAAAAATTACAAAATTAGAGTGAAGAATAATAGATAATAGAAAAGTAATAAAGATAGGGAAAGAATACAGAATAAGAGTCAAATTCACACACACATCCATTCATGAAAGAACTAAAGTAAGAATCTTCATTCTGAAAAGCCTTTTCAATTCTTAGTTACGATTTCATAATAGATTTTGAAAACATTCGAAAAGATAAAATCTTTTAATAAAATCGTCATAATTATATCGTGAGAATTTTGTTAAAATATAATGTTTGTAAGACCAATATGTTAATGATGCATCGTGGTGTCTTGCGTGTAACTCTTTTCTAATACTTGATTAAAAGAAGTGTGTAGGTTAGAACAGATGCCGCTAATGCTAGAATGGAACTTCTTTTGAAATGAATAATGTCATAACCCGATAAAACAAAAACAGATCTTTCGTCTAGTCTTCCACCAAAATTGACTTCATCCTCTCTGCCCCTAAGCATCAATCTGTGCTCGATTTTTTGCTGAAACTCTGTTATAAATGCTTGCATCTGAATTGGCAGTCCACCCGCTACCCACAAACACGTCAGGAGGGACGCGGCAGAACATGCAAGTTGTAGAAAGAACAAAGTCAGCATAGTCCAATCATTTTCAAGCCTGTATATTCCTACTACCCATCCAATCTGTGTACAACAACAACAAAAATTGGCCATACATATGAAAAAAGATGATGAATAGAACAAGTTCTGTAGAATATTTAGAATGTCCTCGACTTTTCGCTTACGTCTGAGAATATCCACTTGTTTAGAGACGGTGAATTCCTTCGGCGAAACTTTCGAGATCTCAGACGTCAATCGACGAATTTCGTAACAAATACGCTGGCACAGCATGCAAAGAAAGAACAAAACTAGGGTAGGGAATATAGGATATAGAATACTATTAGCAGTACCTTTGAGAAGGATCAGCAACACTTGGTTCTGTGGATCATTAATTGGGTTACAGTATGCTAAAAACCAGGCCGTATGTGCCCTGAATTTCGAACATGCATGTAACACTATGGGAATGACGTGCGCAAAGCAGATGCTGTAGAACAAATTACGCGTTTTCTTCTTTTCTGCATGGGGTCGAACTTCTTGAAGCATTCTTAGAAGGATGGACAGGATCTTCCTCTTCCGTCTCATTTCAAGGAATATGAATAATCCGATGATATAGGTACTCATGAAAATTAGCAACTCCCTCGAATTAGAGTCATAGATCGCTCTTAAAACTGTTACGACAACAACATCCAGAGATACCATCAAGAAGATGGCCAAAACGACGAGATGAGTCACCCTTCTTCCGAGAGTTGTGTCCGAATCTTCCAGAAGACCCATCCAGTAAAGCAAGTATAAAAATACATTCGCCTGGTTTACGTATTTCAGATACCATTTGGTATTCTGCATCTGGAAATTATTCCGAATATTTTTTCTCTGACCAATCATATTTCTAAGCTGTGATAGATAAATTACTATCAGTATATCTTTCTTTTGTTTTCTTAGCTACTTTGTTGAATATCCGTGGACTTAGTAACTTGAACTTTGTAATTTTTTAACTATTTATTTTATTGTTAATCATGTTTTGCTTTATTTTATTTGATTCTCTATATATTCGTGATCATAGAATATCTCCAAAAAACTGAATAGCTATCAGTACCAATTTATAAGATAAGAAATCTTCCACGTGTTAAATTTTAACACAGAAAGCGGCTGGGCTAAAAATGTAGAATTCTTCCAAAAAATGTTTTTAAAGATGCCTTCTATATTTTCCTGAAATTAGAATATCTCCAAAAAACTGAATTGCTATCAGTACCAATTTATAAGATAAGAAATCCCGTACGTGTTAACTTTTCACACAGGATGAGGCTGGGCTAAAAATTTATAATTCTTTGTAAAAAAGTTTTTTAAGATGTCTTCGTAGACTTCTGACTATAAAACTTGTAGTGCATTCAAACAGTAAATAGTTATAAACTATTTATAGAATATCTCGTTTTATTTGTAGCAAAAGTAAAATTCGAATTATAGAACATGTGTTCACTAAAGGAGACAAATACACACGTATAACTTATACGTTAGAAATTTCTCACAACAGTGTCTTAGAAACAAATACATTGCTTGCAAGAATTAGTCGATATAGGTTTTCCAACACATGTCAAGGATAGCTTTATAGAGTCTATGTTTTCCCACACCGTTAAACAGGATAGTCATCTATGTCGTCGAGACTGCAGGATCATTGTCATTTTACTTTAATGGAGTCATCATTTATACTCATTATTATTATGAAACATTTTTATTATCGTTATATACAGTGAATGACAAGGTTTCGCAATCAGAATCGTTTTAATGATCGTCTTTATACTCCTAAGAATATTCTTCTTTATTCTAGAATTCTTTTACCTCTTAGAATAATTTTTTTAATTCTATTGAATTTAGAACAGCAAAAGACGAATATGCTCTCAGAATAATAAGTGAAATATAGTTGAGATTTTCTGGGGAAAGTCTGCAATTTAATTGTTAAGTGTCGTTTTTAAAATGGAGTCTAAAGCATGAAACAACAAAGTAAGATGAAAACATGTTGTCAACTATTCACTGATGTTCTGATACCGTTCAATTCACTGTCTAATATATTAATCAGATTGTTTCTATAAGAGACAACATTGCTTGTTTATTAGATGAAAACTAATTTTCAGAAGCATTTACTGGTATGTTATCGCATTAACTGAACATAATTTTGCAATCGGTACATGTCCGTACCGTAATTCCAATGAATAATTCCTTTATAAATGCATTTTATTATCGAAACGTATTTAAAAATGGATAACCATATCAATCCTTCTAATCTACAAGGCATAATTCTATTCAAAAGGTTCTTTTGATAAGATGTATTCTATGCATACTTTATGACTCAATCGTAATGGACGTTGTATCACAAAATGATTTATGATAATCAACTTGGAAATTGAGATAGCATGTAGTTTCGTTATTAGCAGAGCGGATTATAATAATATGAAATATCCTAATGATGAGAAATTGGTTTACAAGAATAAAAAACTTCTGATATGACTGAAGCTTGTTCTTGAATCATATTAGTTTTTAGTTATATTTTTAATGAATAAAATAAAAAAAAATCTTTTTCATCAGTTGTCATTTTCCCGTTAAAAAATTGGGAATATTATTTCATCGACACTCTCGTTTATATGGTAAGAAGGAAGTCATTTATAATGTGGGGATATGAATGCCTTAACCAGCGCGATATGCAAATAAATCATGATTATCTATAATATAAAAGCTCAGCGAAGCTGGTAACGCAGGGCGGAGTTAAAAATAACCCCGCCCCTTTGGACCGCGTCATTATCGGGTGCTCAAATCACAATTTATGTTTTGGAAAGGTTTATTTATGCATAAACACTTCATCTAACCGTTACTTATTCATACTGGACTGTAATAAAGATCAATGAGCTGAGTTTTGCTTTTTCACTTCTTTTTTCTTTATGCTGATCAGGGATGTAGTGGCGGCGGAACGCACCGGAACGGCGTTCCGGTACTGCTTTTTTTCTTTTATACGAAAAATAAATAAAAGAAAATTGCGTTGCAAAAGATGACAATCATAAAAACTGATACTAACTGAAACTAAAACTACCGAAAACTGTTCTTTGTCAGATTTGAGAGATGACGTAAACGTGGAAAAAAACGCCATATGGAGGTTTTAAATTATGGTTTGGTGTTTCTGTCTGCCCACCACGAGAACTCTGCTTGCTTAGCTCTCTCGTTGACGGCGGTCGATATAGAAATAGGTTATCGCAGGAGGAATCAGTTCCTAGGAAGTAGAAGTTCACGGTATTCTTTTTACCGCCTCAAACCGGCGCCAAGATTAAAATTAGATTGGTATTACTTTTCTATAAATAATCATAAAATATACAAACTGGTTGAATAGAATCTCAGTGCTGACAATATCGACGTTTTTTACTCGCAAATATGGAATAGTACGTTCCCATCCAGGAGAAAACGGGACTGAGTAGTAAATTACAGTGACAATCCCGTATACACGGAACGTATAGCAAGTGATAGATCTTATTCTGATCACTTTAGATTTCTGGAACTGCAAAAATTAGACATTGGTGTCGGGCTATATTGAAGCTATAGTTCTGTAGAAATGCTTGATCATATTTCCATGGAAATAAAGAATAAAATAATAAATCATGCTTTTTAAATTTCGGAGAATATTTCCGTCATTATTGCCGAATCCCCAACTTTAGGGGCCAAATCTTCTTTTATTAATGTTATAAATTCTTTTTGAATTAATTATCTTTTGAATATAAGACAAAGTGTTCATTTTGCATCATTTATTCTCGGACAAAACAAGAGTAATTGTTAAAAGTAAAGTTACCAACAAATTGGAAGTTGTTGCCAATAGATTCACGAATTCTGTTTTTCATGCTATTAATTCAGAATACTTTCATTTTTGTTAAAAGGGTTCTTTCTTTTTCGTACTTAACTGAGACTTTCTTTTCCGTTGTTAAACTGTAAAGCTCCCTTTACTTAAAGATTTGAATTTATGGTGCATTATAATACTAATATTTTTTTCAGCATAATTATAATTTTTTATTTCTTAAGCACTCTGCCAATGTGCATGAGATTTTCTACTACAACTTTCATTAATTAATCTGTGACAATTAAATCCGAGGTATTGTTGGCAGGATAACAGGCCGTCTAGACGGCCACACATCTTCTACTTTCAAATAAAAATCTTTAATAAGTGTCCAGAATTACATTTTTAACTAACCGTTTCATACTCCTGTTTTTACATTCTCATATAGAAAGTATACGAAGAGAAAGTATTGTAATCGTCAAAAAATTCGAACTCGAGATTTTGACGAATCTCCACCTTTCAGACCTCCCTGAATCCGAAAATCACAATTTTAGAATTATGTCTGTCTGTGAGCACGATAACTCGAAAACTACTAGAGTTACGGGGATGAAATTTGGTATGTGATCTTTACATAATTTGTAGGCTTCTATCAAATTTTGGACAAAATCCGTCTACGAGAAGTCTTCCTGTCTGTCTGCCTGCGGTCACACGAACACTATAACTGAAAAACTTGAATAGCTAGATGGATAAAATTTGGTACACTGTTTTATGATCAGTAATGGTGGACCGTATAAAATTTTGGGCCAATTCCGGCTGCAGGTTGACTGTCTGTCGGTCTGTATAATCGCATACTTGTTCCCTTTTGATACGAACTCCATGCGCATGCGTATTGGTAGAAATGCCCGTGCACGCGGAAAGATTACGCCACTTGGTCTTTGAGACGGTAAGAGTGGAATATCGGCTTGCATTTAATCGCTACGCATCTCTTTGAATTTGATTCTTTACGTAAATATTTTACAATCACTATAATTTACAATGAGAAACCTTCTGATAGTCATTGGATTCTGGGTTACAGCAGGTTCGAATTTTTTTTATCCACGCGGGGAGGGGAGGCAAACAGCACCTTTTTGGGAAAGTATACGAGAAAGTTTAGGGGAGACCACTCCCTCTGGTTTAATTTAGTGATTTTAATATTTCCTTAGGGAAATTTCGGAAAACTTTAAAAAGCTTAAAAAAATCATAATAAAGTAGAATAAAAAGAAAAACAAAGGCGTTTATCAAAGTCAGTAAACAAAGTTATAGTTATTCATCTACATTATCACCAATCAGAATAAAGTTACCTGTAATGATTTCAGAATGGATCACTACGACGTTAAAAGACATCACTAAATGCAGGTCGTTGTAAAAGTTAAACATGCTTTAATATATTTTATCCGTTGCAGACTGTAAACTCCGAAAGTGTTCAAAATAAGTAGAAAATAAGATCAAATGAATAAAATAATCATTCCATTAATTCAAAAAGTCACAATTTTGACATTTTTATGCAATCCCCTAGATAAAATTGGTGAATTAGAAAGCGCTTTTTTCCCTACAACAATATCATCATGACAAACTGTATACCTGTATCGTTAAAATTCAACGAAATATAACGTAGCAAAAACAAGACTTATATTTTACCATATCACTTACATTATCGGAAACGATTAATTTAAAATACATATATACAGGAAATCGTTTGCAGAATTTTTATCAAATATTTCTACGACTTATATAAATATTTGGCAACACTCAGCATTTCATTTCGTATAATCATCTGAAAATAAATTTGTTTTTAATGAGATAAGAATTTTAACTTTGTCGATTTTCCAACATGGCGAATGCAAATGAGCAAAGAACGTATATTAAAATTTGTTAACGCTATGCAATTTTTAAAGCATGAAAATTTGAAATGTTGCAAGAAGCCATTAAAGACGACTGTTCACCAAAAACAAGAGTATTTGAGGGGCATAAAATGTTTTAAGAAGGCAGAGAATCAATCGTTTGACAAAAAATTTAACAAATACCACAACCTCCGTATTCCCCTTATATGGCAACGTGTGATTTTCTGTTATTTCCACCGTTGAAACTACCTCTTCGTAGTCACCGTTTTGAGTCTATTGATGCAATAAATGAAAATTCTCTTCGAGCCCTGAACGGGTTTCACGAAAACGATTTTAAGACAATAGGAAAAGGTTTTGAGGATTGGAAAAACATTATAAGTGCATTGTTATCAAAGGCGATTACTTCGAAGGACATGTTATGAATATTGACTAATAACTTGATACCTTTAGTATATAACAGCATTCTCGATACGTTTTGATACAAATGGTAGATGATGTTCTTATATTAAAAAATTGTCACAAGTATGAAAAAATATCGAAAGTACCTCTAAATAAAACATTACAGAGGCAGAAATCAAGTGAAGTGAAAGATACTGTCTAAAATTGTTGTAAATCCTCTACTATATCCTAAATAGATCTAGAGGAACCAAGATACAAATGATAACTTACGTTATTTCCGAATTTTTAGGTCATAAATCTGTATAGTAAATATTTCTTCCTAGTCACTAGATCTCTGTCTTAAATATTAAATAATTTCATTAAAACCAATTTTTAAAAGCGCAATTTTATTTGTGTACTAAAAAGAAACTTTTATTTTAATTATTATACATTTTTAGTCTTTAATTCATTATCATAAATACAGAGTGTACACAAATGAAGTGGCAAGTTCAAAAATTAATAAAAAAAGAAAACTAAAAATGTTGGAACTACGGTTTTTAAAAAATAAGAACGCATCTCAAAAAAAGTTTTTTTCAGATAGATAATATGCCATTTCGGTGGTCTAGAGGGTAGTAAATTACTGGAAATAAAAAATGTGTTTAGAACCATTATATGAGAAAATATTAAAACTAGAAAAAAATAAAAGCATGTATTTTTAGGTAATTGTACTCTCTTTAATTTGTTATTTCACATGTAGTGTAAAAACTGGAGAGTGTTCGTGATATTTAAGAAAAACTGAAAAAAGAAACCAGAAAACACGCGCGCGTATCAGTTTCTGCTGAACGGTAGCCATTCCGTACGGAATTTTCTCGCTGTAACAAATGTAGAACGGCGTAACGCCGCGTTACTTATGTGAAAAAAACTTTTTGAGATGCGCTCTTATTAAGAAATAAACGTAGTTCCAACATTTTTAGTTTTTAATAATTAATTTTAGAAATGTGTTACTTCATTTGTGTACACCCTGTATCATGATATCTGAATTTCACTACCAGGCAGCGCCACTGCAACGGGATCAAAATTTAATTACATTAATCGATTAATTGATAAATACATTCTGAAATATAATAAAATAGTGTTTTGTTGCCGACAAAACATAAGTATACAAAATTCAAATTTGCTATCACATCAGAAAGTGTGTGATAAAAGATTCAAGATTTCATCCTTAAAAACATAAAACTGGTCGAGTTAGATACAGGGTGGTAATTATGAGCTATATATAAAAAAATTCAAAAACAACTAAGTTCAATAATTGTATTCAAATTTTAAAAGTAACTGCAGATGTTGGGATTTAGTTTATGGCATATTCGATATGACGTGGCGCAGACGAACTCGAACTTTTCAATCACATTTTTGATTGTTATAACACTTGGACCAGTTTTCTTCAGCTTGTACTCGAACGCAAATTTCCTTTGAACTCCAATCGGGCTGTTATCGCTCGAATAGTAGGCCTTGACGAACGATATTCGCTCAGAAACGCTGTATTTCGATATATTCATCGAGAAATGAAAAACAACAATAATCAGAGTGCGCATGCTCAAGAAAAATCCCAGCATGCCCTGCATTCAACCGCCAAGTTGTAACTAAATATCTGCAACGGTTCCAAAGTCATCAAGGTTTTTTCAAATATAGCTCAATAATTGTCTCTCTGTAAAGTGTATAATAAATTTAATCAAAAATGTTACACATTTTATAGTGTAATAACAGAGACATTTTTTATTTTAATTATTTTCCACCTTTTAATTTTGAAATCCATTGTTCTCAAACCTGACTACCAGTTGACGCTGATCGCAAGGAATCTAAACTTAATTATCAACTGATAATTACGTTCTAAACACATTAAAATAGTGTATTATAATCGAGAATGCACAGGTGTGCAAAGTTTCAATCCATATACCATTGGCATGACGATTTCGTTGATCTTGAAACTGAATAACATAACTGCAACCGTGGTGTTTCTTACCCACTTGAGAAAGTCTCTGCGTTAACCTTAAATTTGGTACAGCTGTCTATAGCAAATACTATTACATTATCACTTTCTTTAAGCTTTTGGGTGGTTCTTCCTTGGTG
Organism: Araneus ventricosus; assembly: GCA_013235015.1. NCBI lineage: Eukaryota > Metazoa > Arthropoda > Arachnida > Araneae > Araneidae > Araneus > Araneus ventricosus. Next base: position 52,106 of record BGPR01007437.1, on the reverse strand, counting down.
CAGCAATGAACTGATCCTTTGCGCTTTTGAGCAGTAGACAGACCAGCACATTTTGCAGATTTTATTGATTTAAACTTCACATGTTTGAGGCACTCTTTAGAAACTGTTCGTGATATTAACGAACTGATGTTTCGTTATTCCAACATTGAAAATTAACTGAGATCCGTAAGTCATCTACCAGAACACTTCCAAAAGAATTGAGGTAGCCACAATAGGCCAACTTTTTAGCGGTATATCGTGCTGAGATGAATCAGACTTTTCACAACTATGGTAAATTTTCAAAAATTCTTTGGAACTGGAATGGTTTGGAGGAAAAAAAGTAAATTCACTTCTTAAGTTAGTTCTATTTTGGTGTCAAGCGCCGTCGTTGGCCAGCATCTATGAAAGGTTTGTATTTCTTGTTATTAAATCGGAAAAACTGGTTCACATGCCTTGAATGGTATTTGAACACATGTCTTGCTGATGAGGAACTGGAAAAAGCCTTTGCTTTATCACTTTTTCAGAAATGAATTCTTTTTCATAGTTGGACGATTCTTTATTTAAATGTCGCGACACATTTTAAAATAAGGCAGTTCACTATTTAGGTTCTACTTTCAGGGGTGGCGCCAGTGGCGGAACCCGGACGAAAGGAACCCCTTGTCGGGGATGCTGCGCCCCCCCCCCCCCCCCGTCGTGGAAAATTTTTATACCCCGTTCACGCAACGAGGTATTCAACTAGTTGATAAATAAGAATCTGGTGAATATTTGAGACCAATTTCATTACACTCCTCCCTCCGTACAGCAAGTCGTGCTTCCCCTGTTGGGGAGACCGTGCCCCCGCCGTCGGGAAGATACTAGCGCCACTCCTGTTTACTTTCGTATCTCCTTAGAGTTATTGGCGGGACATAAAACTCTGTTTAGAAAATATATTCTTTGGTTACTGAGGATTTAAAACTAGTGCCTTGGCTAATAAGAGGGATTCTGTTCGTAAAATTTTTGAAGAGTGTGTTCCTAGTTCATTTTGAAGCAATGTTCTTTCAAGAAGTTTGCATGCAGTATGTGACAGATTGTAAATTTTCTAAGAAATTGTGAAATTCTTAAACATTTTTTTGTGATCATTATCTTTACTTATGCTCTATGCTTTAGTGACTAAAAGAAGAGTATACGTAAGAATGGTTCCCAATAAAGACAGAATAGAACTTCTTTGGAAATAAACTATTCCACACCCAGACATCAGGAAACTTGGTTTCTGCAACAGTTCCTGTTGAAAGCATTCTTCATCTACCTTGCCAAACAAACGTAACCGTTCCCTCATCTTCCTTCGAAAGGCGTCCTTCAGCTCATCTTCTGCAAGCGGCAATCCCCCGGCAGTCCACAAGCAAGCCAAAAGACCACCTGAGGAATTGAGGAACAACAGGACTAACTGACAAAGCAGAGTGTAGTCTTTTATGAAAGTGATAGCATCCAAAATTAAGCTACCTAATACTATTATACATGCACAGAAATGTGCAGCGGATATCAAAAAAGATGCGACCGAGAACACTCTTTGTGTAAGATGTAGCAAATCACCGATTCTTGATTCCTGTGCGGAAATATTTGCTTGTTTAGACAAAGTGAAATTCTCAACACTGCACTCCTGAATATCGCGTGTTATGCGGTTAATTTGCCGACAAAAATTCTGACACAAGAAACAATACAACAGAACAACTAAATTTACACTGGTAGGATATATGAAGCCCCATAAAGAGGAGCGCACGAAGTTGAATATAATTCCAGGACTTGAAATGACGTTCAGACCATATACATCAAAAGTTGTTTTGTTGTCCACTACCACTTGCTTTACCACATTCAGAGCTGCGAAGACCATTGGTACACTAAAAATAACGTAAAAGCAAACTGATTCTATCCATGTAAATGACAACTTTTGAGTCTCTGACAGAATTCTCAACAGGCCTGTTGGATGGTACCTGCCACGCCTCATACTATACCAAATGAATGTGCTGAAAATATAACAGCTCATATGAAGAAATGTAATTCTTAAGTAAAAAATATCCTTTATATGCGTCCAAGTCATTACCAAGCTATGAATATTTGAAAGGACGAAGAAAGAAAAAATTAGGCGAAAAATTATTTTCTTTTCTGAAACCGCCAGAAGACCTGTGCATCGGAAAAATCTCAGAAAGTGACTAAAAGTGTCATTTCTCAGACATTTCTTTTGATGTGCCTTCTTTGAAATTTAAAGAACGCAACCTTCAGGCTACGGGGACTTAAACCAGATGGACTGCGTTGAATGCGGTGAGTGAAATTCTCACTTGTGTCTGTTACAGTAGTTGTACCGACCCTCATTCAAAGGTAAATTAATTCCTGGTACAGCCCGTAAGGAAAAGGTTTTAAGTAGCTTATTTCGAAATTTTTTTTTGATGATAGCTATCGTTATTTGTAGCGATAAACAAGTGTTGTCTTTGCTTCTCTCCTGAATTGGGACATTCAGACACTGGCTGATGGCGTTTTCGTAGCAGACTTCTAAGAGTTATTTCACAACATATATTCTGACCTTGTAAGTAGGCCTATTTTATTCATCAAATTTTGCTTCTATTGACACGTAAGTCACGCTTTCATCGAGAGAAGAAAACATTGAAATAGTTTTGATCGGTTAAGTGCACCGACAAATTTCGAAATTAGAATAAGTTATCGATAATATGTAGGTAGCATTATGATCACTCAAATAATTTTCGTTTCGGTCCTTGACAATAGCTTAGTTACATATATATAATAGATTGAATATCTTCTATTTTTGTGAAACTTCCTAGGAGCTAACTTTTTACTAAAATATAATTGATCAGTTTACTTTGTAGACATGCATGTATCTCTACTACATGACTCTTACAGACTAAAAACCAATTATCTTTGGCAGCATGCACTTAGCCACTCCACAAAACATCAAATGAAATTGCATGTCGAAAGTTACATTGAAATAAAAAATATCAATTTACATTCTCAATCACAAAAATGTTGAATACCTGTATTATTCAAAAAATCGAAAGCCATCTTAAATGGATTTTCTTTTAAGAACTCAGTTGAAAAGAAATTGTCCCCGTTCATGCTCTGCGATTCATTTCTCAAATACATTTTCTAGCACTATGAGATACGCCTACTGGTAAGAGTTGAGTAACTCGCTTCTACAGAATCAGTTCAAAAAGGAGGAGGAAAACAATTTCGTCGCTAATAAAATAAAAAAGACGCTTAGGACATAATGCTGCTTTGAGAAATGAAAATTATTGAGGATGAGAGATTGCTTTGCGATCAATAAAATTAATTTTTCCAACATATTGATTTTCTTTCTGATTTAAGAGCATATAATTTTATATGTTTATGTAGGTTCTGCAACACAGATTAATACTGAGAAGATAGCAAATCGTAAAAGTAATTTTCTTTCGCTCTCTGGGAAATTGAGTATAGAAATTACTTTTTGTTCTTTTGAAAATTAAATGTCCAGTTCTCACTTTTTAGCAATATACATGTTCTAGCCAGAGTTGTTTTACGGAAAAAGCATGCCATAAAAATTGAAATGGAAAAAGTTAGTATGAAATACCAAGGTGACTGGAGATTTAGTGAATAATGTTTTACAGTCGCCCTAGGAAAATAAAATTACGAGCATGGATCCAATAAAAAGTTTACAAGAGTAATAAAAAATTACTTATTAACAATAGATAAAAAATACAAAACGCCCTACTTGGCGATCACTTTTCCACATAAATCACCAAATCTATTTAGGCATTTATCTGAACGCAGAACCAACTTGTTTAACCCGGTTTGTCAGAAATTCCGTCCTGAAACAGTTCTCGAAAGCTGTTTTCACATCACTGTTTGAAGAGAACCTTCTTCCAGATAGGTGTAATATGGTGCCAAATCTGGGCTGTATGGAGAATGGCTCCAGAATTCCCAATTGATCTTTTGCAGCAAATCTTGAATTTTGCGATGAGTATAGGTATTGTCACCCTGGAGGATGACACCATTATTCAATATGCTGGGGCGTTTGCTTCAGATGGTTTCAGGATGGTCCTGTGACCATTTCCTTTTTCCGAAATTGAAGGAACACTTATCTGGAAAAAGGTTCTCTTCAGACAGTGATGTGAAAACAGCTGCCTACAACTGGCTCAATGGGCAGGGATGTGATTTCTACCAAGCCTGGTTAAACAAGTTGGCCCTGCGTCCAGATAAATGCATAAATAATGATTGTTTCAATATTCCGAAAAAAGCACTTTTGGACGATTTTACACCGGAAACAGGTGTCAGGCAATGAGTAAGATGAGCAGATTTCCGGAGTTCTTTTTTAGACCACGCTAAGTAAAATGTAAACATCTCCCCCTTCATTTTCCACTTTTCCCCTTTCTTAGTGAAAATAATTCCGACTGGCGCATGTGCAAAAGCGTGGAGAATTTCGGAATACGAAAACATGCAAGAGATTTGGTGATTATGTGGAAAAGTGATCGGCAAGTATGCCTCTTAAATCCCTTTGTTATTTTCTTTCTATTGTTAATAAGTGTTGGCTTTCTTTGATTGACATTCATAAGACTTCTTCTAAGACTAAACGACATTCATTAGAAAACTAAAACACAACTATTACGCTTCGTATCTGCGTGCAACGTAACATCGTTCAACCGTATTCGTACTCGTCTCTTATTTTTTAAATCAAATTCAAAGTAAGTCAGCATCTGACTGTTGCCACTCATCTGATATCATTCACTGTTATAACAATAAATAAATTGACGTCATGCTTTTGTTAAGCAATAATATTAAATATGCTTACTTTAGTAATTTTTTATTACTCTTGTAAACTTTTTTTATTTCATCCTCGTAAAAGATGTTTTCTCTTTTTATAACTTCCAAGGTCGTCCCTGTCTGTATCCTCTCTGAAGTATGTCGCGGTGCTGTGCTGGTTGAGTTTCGAGGTTGAGAACTCTCTATGAGTTAACATTTTTTAAAATAAAGTTTCAGAACTCTAGAAGAGTTATTACACAGGAAATTTTCTCTTATTCTCTACCAGATGGAAACACGCGTATGCAATCAACATTTAATTAAATGAATCAGTTAACTGATAATTGAAGTCCGAAAGTATTAAAGTAGTATACAAGGTGCCACTAAAGTCCCTTACCACACTTTTAACTTCCAAATGGATGCAGCTATCTTCATAAGACTGGTGTCGAGGCATGGTAAAGTGACCATGCGCTACTGTATGAAACAATTTACAGCACTACCTGGTGGAAAACGGTGGAGTTAGCGTTATTATCTCATAAATGGTACGAGATAGAGGGAAAAAGTGAATTACAAAGTTGTAGAGCATCATCGATTTAGTACAAAGAGACACCTTATGGTCATGAATGCTTAAAACAGAACGCCTAAAATGCCCATTTGTTTGCTTGAGGCTTCCGAAACTGTGACGTCACGAAACTTAAACCAAAAGAGAAAAGATTATCTTTCTTACTTTTTGATTATAAATTACAAGCGATACCACTTTGCCACGTTGTGGGCTCGTTTTTCGTCCGAAGGAAATAAATTTTGGTTTTTTACAAGAGTAAGTTAACTCAAAACAATTTAATAATTAAATAGTTTTAAGTGATGATTTTTCTTTATCAACTTTTTTTCGATACATCCGAAAAACATTATTGCAGTAAGAATATTGCAGCAACATCGTGGAGATATCATATAAAATATGTTGTGCTAATTCCGTTGAAACGTTAACTAAAATTTTCAATTTGAAGTTCTTAAAAAAGACAAATAATTCAAAGATTATAAAATACAATTCCATATCAGGGAGCATCTGCAACAATAAAATTGGTTAGTATATTAGTACATGCCGAAGTACATAAACATTGGCTGCGCAAATCCTCGAACTGTCTATAGCGATAAACTGCCTGTAATAATATTTTTCTATGTCCCTCCAGTGTCCTTATAAACAGGTTTTACTGTATAATGTAACAAATACTTAAGAGATGTCATGGATTTTTTTCACCACAGTTACACAAGCCAAGTTCCTGTCTGAATATGAATTTTAAAGTCCGTGTTATAATTTTAAACGTTGTAAACATATCTATAAGCGCAAGCCGTGTTACCCCCGGCCTGCCTAAGCATCCGGGGTCCTGAATGACAGTCGCTGCAATACTTTCTAATAGCCTATCACTGGGCCACGGCCAAACACCTCGGAAGGAGTCACGTACTATCACTGGAGGGAGGTAACACAACCCCCACCATTGCTATACCCTAGGGTAGTGTTCCTTAAACATTGATAGACTATCGATACTATCGAAGCCAAGTCGATAGTATCGAGTTTTCGAAACTATCGATAGTATCGATAGTTTCCTCTCGGGCAATACTATCGATAGGCGCATTTTCAGTCGATAGTTTCAAAACTATCGACTGAAACTATTGACTGTCCATAGTATTGCTTCTATCTAGTGGCGGGTCGTGTATTGTGTCAGTGGGGGTGATGTATTATATAATACCTATCATTGATGCATTTTTGTATAATTTAAATATTTTCCTTTTTGGTCAATTTTGGATATTTTAATAAATTGATTTTTGACTTCATGTAAGCAAGTTTTTATATATATGGTACTGAATTTTAATTTATCTTGCAGTTCTAGTCGTTAGTTTTGAAACTATCGATTGTTTTCTCTCAAGCAACAAGTCTATGTATTGTTATAGGGGGTGCTTTAAGTAATTATACCACTTTGATTATTGATGCATTTTTGCATTATTCAAATTTTACCTTTAATTTCTCATGTATTTACTCTAGATTGTTTTCAAACTATCGATAGCTTTTGTTCAAGTAATAAAATAGATCGAGGAATTGATCTGTTATTACTGAGAAATTTTTATACTTCGTATCTGTATATATGTATGGAAGTAACGTATGTAGTACATAGGTATTTAAAGTACATACGCATGTAATGTGATAAGTATGTAGGTGAGCATTTTAGGTACTATAAGTACACATATAACGCTCAACGTCGTTATGTATATATGTTAAGTACTAAGTTTGTAAGTAAAAATTTACGGATATACGTACGTATATATGTACGTTCGTATATGTGTAACGTCCGTCCGTCTGTATGAATGTAACTTACGTATATATGTATGTAATGTACGTTCTATGCAAGGAACGCTCATACATTTGATTGCACGTATGTATTTACGAATCATCATTACATATGTAACGTACGTACGTATGTTTGAAAAATACATAAACTTAGTACTTTACATGCTTACGTACGTATGTTACATACCTATTACTTAGATTAGTACGTACGTTACATACATATACACATTTCATACGTAAATAAGTTTCATACACAAGTACTTACGTTATGAACGTACGTACGCTTCCGAACGTTGCATACTTGCATATGAATTCCTAGGTAAGTAACGTACGCGTGTATGTACGAAAGTATACAGGTTACGTACGTACGTATGAATGCCACATACGTACTTTCATAGTACATTTACATACTCAGTTTTGTACATACGTACGCATGTACGTTACATATGTAATCATGTTTCATACATACTTACGTTACATATGAACGCATAATTCATATTTACGTATGAACGTACGTCACATACGTACGCATGTTTCATATATACGTATGACGCAAGTTACATATGTACGTTTCAGACGTGCGTTACATACGTACTCGCATTTCATATATACTTACGTTACATACGTACGCACGTTTCATATATACTTACGTTACATACGTAAGCACGTTTCATATATACTTACGTTACATACGTACACACGTTTCATATATACTTACGTTACATACGTACACACGTTTCATATATACTTACGTTATATACGTACGCACGTTTCATATAAACTTACGTTACATACGTACGCACGTTTCATATATACTTACGTTACATACGTACACACGTTTCATATATACTTTCGTTACATACGTACGCACGTTTCATATATACTTACGTTAAATACGTACGCACGTTTCATATATACGTATGACGTAAGTTACATATGTATGTTTCAGACGTACGTTACATATGTACTTACGTTTCATGTATATTTACGTTACATACGTATTCATGTCTCATTTATACCTACTATCGATAGTTTCAAAACTATCGATAGTTTCTAAACTATCCACTGAAAGAGCACCTATCGATAGTATCGCCTGAAAAAAAACAATCGATACTATCGATAGTATCGATAGATTTGAAACTATCGATACTATCGATAGTTTCAGTCTATAGTTGGGAAAACTATCGATGTTTAAGGAACACTACCCTAGGGGAAGGGAGTGCCCTCTTACTTATCCGGCGGCCACTCATCCGTGAACTCGCGGTGCCCCTACCCCGGGGACAAACGTTTCTATAAAGTAAATCAATTTTGTATCATGGAAATAAATATCATTCAAAGAAAGCAAAAAAAATACTAAGATAAACTCAGAGGGAATCGAAGTAAACAAACAAGGAATCCATACTAGTCCATTTTATCAAAGGCTAAGGACGTTATTCGAAATGGATTCAAAATAATTGGGAAATTGTAAGAAGCTTGCATTACTCCAAATATAGTTTCTCTTTGCCCGAAATTTCCCAACAAAAGACAAAGGAGATCTGTACATCTAAGAAGCTCCCACTAGTCCGAAGTACCCGTTATAACGTGTTACTTGGTGATGAGTCATTCTTTCCTGTTAAAACCTTTTCCCTTTCAGTACATGATTTTACTTTTGAGCCTCTATGGTCCGGACACTCTCGATAATCCGACAGGTGTCCGGTCCCATAAGTGTCGGATTAGAGAGAGTCTGTTGTTGTTGTTGATGATAACCGAAGATCAGCAGAGCTATATCAGGTCCATGAACTTGATTGAGCTTGAGCCTAAAGAAATCCAAAGTGGATTAGAAACAGGATCCTGTTTGGAAAGCCCCAGCATGCAAGAATATGATCAGGAGTGGCCTGTTATGCAGTATATTTTCGGCAGATCTCAAAATACTTAGAATTAGTAGAGAAAGTCAAACTTCTGATATGCCCACTTAGGCAGCGAGTAAGAGTTGTTTGGTCGTGTCTGCTGCTGTCAATTGATAGACAGCCACCTGGTCGAGAACCTTGATACCAGTGATGCACCGGTGGAATGAACCAGATAGTTTTAGAGAGAGTCTACTGTATCAAGGTCAACCTATTTCTTGAATCCAAATTTGGGATAGAAGAATGAATCACACCGGTCTATTGATTTATTAGCTCAGAGTCGTGATTTGAAACTAGCAACACTAGGGCTTATCGGAGACAGACACCTCCATTTGAAACCGTGACTACCCAAGTAGCACATAATACTGAAAAATTTGTAAAAAAATAATATTGCACAGTATTGTTTCCAATATTGAAACAGTGTAAATTGTAAGATATTTATATTATTGTACAATATTATGCAACATTCCATAATATTGTGCAATATTACACAGATCTGCACTGATGAGCTTAACGTGCTTCAAGATCACATTACAAAAATATTGAAAAGGTTTGTGAAAGGAACTAATTTTGCAGTTTCACTGAAAATAATTTTCATAGTTCTGTCATTCATTAAATTTGAAAAAAATCCATAAATACCTTGCAAGATACTTGTAAACATCAGTCAGTGCTCAACGAAGCGTTTTTGCTTATAAATTTGCTTAAAAGTAACAATTTGAAAATCATGTAGTTTGTTTATACGGATGCTGTTCGCACATTTGTTTAGAAGATTTTGCTTCGCTGTAAGAAAAAATTGTCTGCGTGGAAAAATTTATTTCCACAACAGCTACATTTTTGAAAGTATAAGTTAACGTCTGCTACCTAAAAGTTTTGTTTGCATGCAAAATGGCGCTTTTAAAGAATCGATGGATGAAAGGATATGCATCTGCTCTTTTCGGTGATATTTATTCAGTTATCCAAAGAAGCTGTTAAAGTCATGGATTTTCGATATCTAAAGCCACGATAGTTAAACTATATTTATAAAAGACAATGTTTGCGAGTGTGAGCGCGATGTAAAGACGAATCTATAGCCCTTACAGCCATGAAATTTGGCACACAGGTAGTCGTAATGGTGACTCAATGCACCTCGAAGCCGGAATTTAGAAATTTAATCTAGAAAATGTTTTATTTAGTGTTTCGTGTTTTGGGTCATTTTTGGCTCGTTTACGGCTTTAGTATCTTTTCTAATGATCGTTGAAAAACAATCAATACACCATCGGATAGAAGAAATAATTTTCTTCTAATAATGTTTGTTTTGAGCTTCAAACGTAATTTACAGAATTTTGAGAAATTTTAAAAAAATAGTCAATTTTGCTATCGAAATTTTATTTTTGTTTTTAAATTTTCTGTATCCGACGTTCAACGCTATTATTTTCAATTTGTTTCAGCTTATAACTCGAACGGTTGTGTCGTATTTAAAACAAGAACGGTTAAAATAGCGTTTTCCTTTCATAATTAATTTTTTCCTGGTTGAAAGATATTCTTCTCTAGCTAGCATATTCCCTCGGAAGTTTCTTCGGAGCCTTCCCGACATGCATTGTTGCAATTTCATTGGCTGACGGTGCAGAGCGCAGGATACGTCATACCCTTCAACTGAATGACTTCGATTATTATTTTCGGCAGTGTCTTAACGTGTTTATGTCTCGAGTATTTTACTTGCTGTGTAATAATCATTTTCAGGTTGCAATTTTTTAATATTGTTTCGGATTAACGTACTCCGCATTGTTTTTCTACAGTTGAAATGTCATTATCGCGATGAAAAATAAGCGGGAAAATCGATAAAGTGTATATTTTGTTTTGTTTTCAGAACTTTTTCATGTCATTGTGGGCGTTTTTTCTTTTGTCTTTTTCTTCTTCTTTCATTTTGTTGAAGTCCTAATTCCACGGGCAACGCCGTGCGCGTACTGCTAGTGTTGTTAATAAAAGAGGAAAAAAAAGTTTTTCTTCAAGTGCAAAAATTGTTCGAAATCCAAACCGAAGAAAAAACGCAGTTTTTCGAATATTCCAAAGCTGATAATTTAATATTCAAGGAAAATTCTCCTAGTCAAAGATTTCTTGCGCAATCGTTAAAATGATCAATATGAACTTTAAATAAAATTACTAACACTGACTTGAATCTTAAAAAGGCCAAAAAATACAACGACCATCGTCTTTTTCCACATCATATCTCTGAACACAGAACATGCTGCAGTTTTTTTTATGGAAAACATGTATAGGGAGAAAAACGGAAAGATGTAAAAGTATATGACACTTTGGTCTATTAGTGTATTTAAATGACTACAAGAATAAAAGATAATTTTTTTATCACCAAAGAGGAGAAATTTTAAAACGTGATTAAAATAATCTAAAAAAAGTTTTTCTTAGGGATTTATGATTGTTGCTGGTTTTTTATATATTTCAAAATAAAAATAAAGAAAGTGGAAAAAATGTTAAGATCAACTCCACATACTATCAGGAGTATATTTTATTACCAGTCTCCAAATATGAAATAGCATCTCTTTACCCACAATGTCATCATTCAGTAGAAATAAGTCAATTCAAAGCAAGCAGCCACACATCACAATCCACTGTTAATTTCCTGGAAAGAAATAGAACAATACATGGGTATTGAAACTGCACCCTTCACTGCAATATCTATTAAATCTCCTGATGTATTACTCATCGCATTTTGTGATTTTGAACTTTTAAAAAGATCATTATCCTAACGACGACCTACAGCCATTCGGAAAATTGTTTAAGAGGAATGGGACGAAATACCTCTTCCGATACTACAAAAGACATTATTGTCATAGAAGTTACGATGTATAAAGATTGTTAACAATAAGGGTTATCAATTTGAAAATTTGAAACGTAAAAAAAATATGTAAAATAGTTCTATAAATTCTGCAAAAATCGTCTGTATCTGTAATCTGTATCTAAGAGCCCGAACTATGGAAGTACCATTTTGATATTTTGTGTTTTTTTCTCTTAATTTCTTTTAACAGGAATAAAATTTTTTAAACCTTTTGGAGAATGTTCACGTTTATTTTTCATTCTGACTGACTACACTATGTTTTCCAGGTCCCTCTGGAGTACAAAAAAGGAATGATACTCCTCTCCATAGCTGATCTTCCTCTCACGGTGGAGAAGAGGACGGATGCGAGATAGACAGCTGCGATCAAAAGACATGAACAAACGAATCTATCTTAATTACTTCAGAGATTTTTTATAAAATAAATGTTTGTATTTTCTTAATGGTTTTCTTCATTGTTTTATTATTATAATAAGATTTTTCGTTATTTAAATTTTTATAGAGACTAGTAACTTCAATCATAATGAAGCTTAAATAAATAATTATGTGGTAAATTGTTTCCATGAGGAACTGTCTGCATTTAAATTCCTTATTTTTTTTACTATCAATACGCGTGAGATATAGACGCAGATTTAACGTGCATCAGGCCCAAATAAATGTAATGATTTAAAATTTTTAATCTTCTCTAAAATAAATAATATTTAACGCCACCTAATTTTTAATTATAAACGAATTACTTCTACTTCAATCTTAGGTTAAAAAAATCACTTGTACTTTGACATAACGAGTCACGAGAACCGTCACCGTTAATCGAACTCCGGTTTTTAGGGGATTTCCCTTCTCCACAGTATTTATAGTTCGGGCACGTTGCAATCTGCCTTTTTCCTTTCTCGTCTACGAAGTATACAAATAGAAAGTATTCTAAACGTCAAAAATTTCGAACTCGAGATTTTGACGAATCTCCACGTTTTAGACTTCCCTGATTCCGAAATACACAATTTTGGAATTATGTTTGTCTGTGAACACGATGAAGATCGTGTTTCATGAAAAGTAGACCGATAAATGCAAATAAATATAATATGCAGTCTGTAGCATCATCGTGGCATCTGGCAATATCCTGAATTGTAATTACATGCAGATCGTATCCGCCCTCTTTCAGATGTCGCCCATCGACCAATAGCGACGAGTCTGTTGCAGTATTTAAGGACTGATTGCTACTGTTCATTCTCTTCTACTTTTTGTATCATTTGATAGCTAACAGTATAATGATTTGAATTACATTTTAATTTAGATGTTTTTTTATTAAATTTGTTATTTGGTTATCGAGCAGACTTGCTTTTACTAAGTCACCAGCTAAGAAATTTCTCACAATGGTTTATTTCTGACATATGTTGATTACAGGCGTTATGATGAAAAGCTGAGTAGTTTAATATTCGTACTTGTTAATATGAAACACTTGAGTATCAATGGTTCTATATACTTACTACCTCAGCGATTATATTAATAAATCTCGCCTCTATTGATTCTATAAATCTAACTTGACTTCGCTGTAGGCCTCTGAAGTTACAAGTCCCTCAAAAAGTGGGCTTTGCATATCAACAATGGGAATTTGTAGTTTTTTTGTAAATATTTCGGAAACTATTATACATATGCACTTAAATTTTAGGATAACGGAATTATAACGTCTGATCTTTGCTTTAGTGCAAAAATTTCACTATGTTACAATTCACATTTTTTTTCAGGCAAATTAATTTTTTTTAAATATTAATAATTTTTATTATTAATTTGTTTTCATGACTTAATGTAAAAAATTAGTGTTCTTTTATTGAGTGAAAAAGTTTTGAGAAATATATAATACTTTCCGAGATATCGTCAAAAGTTCCTAAAATTCAATTCATTTAACATGGGAAACGTCATTTTTCAAAATCCTATAACTCTCGAAATAACCATCACAACTCTATAAAAATTTATGGGGATAGGCGTAATGGGGAAATTCTAGATAGCTGTTAATTAACTCGGTTAATCAGTTTTTTTTATCTGAATAAACCTGTCCTCTTGAGCCAATAACATCGACACTAGTTTTGTGAAGATGCGATAATATATACCAGAATTACAGAGGGTCCCATTCATTTCGTTGACGACTGTACCTCCCGCGGAGCACGAGTGTCGCTAATGGCTGCCGGTATGTCTGTACTGCCCAACTGTTATGAATGTATTCAAGCCGCTTCTCCAACAGTTTGTGTCACTAATGACTTGTCCGCCACAACTCGCATATGTGTACCGGGCCTAAAGCTGAACATTCAAGGTCAAACCACTCCACGCAAATTAGATCGCATCGCACCAAAACGGGCCGTCAATGCGAAAACCAGATAAGAATTGGAGTGATGCGGTCTAAAGTTTGATTTTCAACTTTATTCGAAATCCATTTGGAGTGCTGGGCCACGAAAGCTGAAATGCAACGTTGGAGGAGGGGGAGCGAGGTTCTCACAGAAGCGAAAACCATAAAACTACTGCTGGAGTCCCGTTTCGAAAGGAGATCGGAATGCCCGTAGGTGATGGGTTTTGCTGTTGGCGCGGTTCGCCCGTTAATGACCTAACTGAATGGCTGTGCTGAAAATGGGAATGGTGTTGATTGTAACCACATCATTTGCGTGGTATGAATGGTCGGCTTAAGACGAGTACTGTGGTCAGTTACGAAAAGGCCATCATCGGCGGATGCACTTCGGGGACAAACTCCCGTAAGAGGGATGTCTCAAACACAACCACATCGCCATTGCTGTGCCATCCAGAGAAACTAGAATCTTCTAATTCATCCGGCTATTTCTTATCCTCATATTTGAGGTGTCCCTCGGAGGCTTCTCTTCCTGGATGGAGGGAGGCCAAAGAAATAAGAAGGGAGGGCAAGAGATAATCCTAATGCCAGAGGTACTAAAAGAGCTCGGGTCGATAGAGGATAGAGGTCGCAAAAGAAACGGGATACTTTGTTCCAAGAATTCTTATTTTGTTGAAAGACTGGGACAGGGCTCTTGTCTCTAGACCTTGTGGAGATTTCGACCCTATCGGAATTTTGGCTTGTCGTGGTTATGTCCGGATATCCTATCATTTAAGTGGCAATCCCCTCCCCTGTCTTCATTATGCTCTTGCTGCTGCACACACCCGCTTTTTTATATTTTTTTACTCTCCTCATTTAAAAGTCATCGGGTTGTGTATTCAGTTGATAAAATGTCATCTCGGTATCTGTATTGGAAACCAACAAAATGCTCTAAGAGAATTGTTTACAATCAAATGAATATATAGAGATAACAAGTTGCCTAAATCAGAATCCATTCGCTGTAAAAAATCTTAAAAAAAGTGGACTTTTGCACAGGGATGATTTCGTATAATCAAGAATGCATAGATATTATGATCTTTTAATGTGAGAAAAATAAAAGAAAAACCATACAGTTGAGATTTAACTTGATGCCATGCGAGTGATTAGTGTTCAACGTATTCAACACAGATAGAAATTGATCAGTCTAATGAAGAGTCCAGTTGTATAAGCATAAATGTACCTGTAATATTAACATCGTGTCTTCGATAGCTGAAAGCATACGAGAAAGTTACTTCTAAAACGAAGCTGACGGCTTTACTGAATATAAGAATATCATAAAAGGCTGACAGCTTTGGTGAAGCTACGAATGTTGGCACTAGTGAATAGAAGACATTGAATAAGTAATGAAGAATTCCGATTCTGGGTAAATTTTGCAGTGCGAAGCTAAGAGTGTGCATTAATACGAAGAAACCTCGGTGCATGTGTCAGCATTCTTTTAGTGTATTTCATAAAAGTCGATCAATTACAGAAACGATTATTCTTTCTTTTCTGTATATATTTTTATTCTTCCAAATGCTGTTAAATGCTTCATGCTGTGGCTTTTGTTATACCTTTCTTTGGTCAAAGGTTTCTTCCAGAAATAGTACATTGATCGATTCGAGTTGAAAAGTGTATGCTGGATTCTTCGACTTAAGTCAAGTTGGTGGAAAACATGTGCTTTATTCTTTATGGGCATGACTGGCATGTCTGTTACGACAATGAAGGTTCTTAAAAACTTCATAACCTCTAACTGAACTGAACTGAACTATTGATACAAGTGTCAAATGATTTGCAATGCTGTTGCTGAGATGATCAGACCGATGCTCTTTGCACCGATGATTCATAGTTTTACAATTTAAACCAGCGATAATTTTGACCCCTTGGACACTTGAAAAAAATAACGTATTCGGTGGATCTGTAGCATAATATGTTTTTGACTAATTTTTACTGATTAAAAGAATTGTATAAGTGAGAACAGTTCCTGCCAAAGAAAGAATTGAGCTTCTTCGGAAATAGATTATTTCGCACCCAGACAACACGAAAGTTGGCTTTTCCAAGATTTGATTCTGAATATATCTTTCATTCTTCCCGTTTACCAATTGCAATCTTTGTTTCGTTTTCCTTCGAAATGTATCTTTAAATCTGTCTTCTTCGATTGGTAATCCTCCAGCCGCCCATAAACAAGCCAGAAGGCCGCCTGAAGAACTGAGGAAGACTACAACCAACTGGTTCAGCACAACATAATCTTGAGTGTAAATCTTACTGTCCACAATGAATGCTCCAAATATAGAAGTGCACGCACTGAATTGGGCAGTAGCTATGAGAAAAGACGGTGCAGAAAATATCTTTTGAATGAAGAGCACAAGCCTTTCGATTTGAGCTTCACGTCCAAGAATATCTCGCTGTCTGGAAATAGTAAATTCCTCTGCTGAACAACTTTCAATGTCGTCCGTAATAAGGCTCAGCTTCCTGCAAACATGTAAGCACAGCGAGGAATACAGTAGACTGACCAGATTAGGATACGTGGGATATATAAAACTATGTAATATCCATGCTAGACTGTTAACCAGAATTAAAACATAAAAATTGACTTGAAAACCATATACATAGTAGAAATCGGTCTTGTTTGAAATCGTTTGTTTCAGCACTTCTTGGGTTAGGCATAGGAAAGGTACGCTGCATGTTAGATAGAAGAATACTTTTTGAAATTTAGTAAAAAAGAACGATTGACTCTTTGAAACACTTCTCAACAATTTCGGTAAACGTTTTCTTTGCCTTCTCATACTAAACCAGATAAGCGTGCCCAGGAAATAAGTGCTGAGATGAAGCAGCGACAATATCAAATGAGTGGAGTTCCGATGGATACAAATCATTATCAAGCTAGTAATAGTTGGCAGAACAAAAAGACCAGAAAACACGCCAAATAGTACTCGATTTTCAGATTCATACAAATGACACATCCAGCGAAGGAAAGTCATGAGGATATTCTCACTATTAAAATATTTCAGACATTGCTTAACTTTCATACTTGTGGGGAAGGTTCTCATGACATGTATTTTCGATACGTCTTGACCATCTACGTTCTTGCTGACAGAGGTTAAATCGGTTTCTTCTTTAGCCTCCTTCATGTCTTGCTAGATCATACGCATATCTGAAACAGATGAGGGTTGGGATAAATTTCTTTTGTTAGAGAAACTGTTATTGTAAACTTGATTGAAGCATGAAACAAACAAGAAACGAAGCTTTATGAAGTGTGTCCTCTCGCTATTAACATATTGATGTCGATAATGAAAGCCTTTGAAGTGAATATTTTCATCTACTACTAGATACCACTATCGATTTTTTTAAGATCACAATAAATTTCAATTATCTCATAAAGCTTTTATCATTTTATTATCACATAAACCTTTTTTCAATTAGAAACGTGAAGCGTCTGTTTTCGTTTAAAAAATCATTAAAAGTAATTTTCTCTAGTCTTTTATTGGACAGAATCAATACATGTGAATAGAACCTCTTATTTCATTTTCTTTATTTCATTCTTTTTTACTGCTTTCTTCACGTTTTTATTGAATGGACTCCCTTCATGTTTGCAAAAATGGAATTTTGAAATAAATCGATTTTTCCCTCTTCTGCTGATGACCGAGAGTTCTGAATTATTATACAATTGTGTGAACTTGTTGACAGTGCAATATTTTAAAAATTGCAAGCTATGTATCTATTGTCCCGTCTTTTTCATCTCACAGCGTTTTTTAAAATGCAGTCTTAATTATGAAGACCTCTTTCATTATTGCATTTACCGTAAGGAAGTCAAATGACGCAAACACTTAGCTTAATAATATTTTTAAAAGTAAAGGAATTGATATTTTTCTATTTCAATAAATACAGTAGGACCCCGGTAATCCGGTCGAATTCAGGCACATGGACGTCCGGATTAGCGGGATTTCTGGATTAGCGAGGTTTTTAAAAAGTAACGTAAAACACTTTTTTCAAAAATTGTATATATAGGTACTATGGTATATTTGTATGAACTAAAATTGTTACAGATAAATTGTATGAACATGATATGTGCATACATAATTACTACATTTGTAAGTGAATGAACATCATCATTTTTTTGCTCCGCCGTTCCAACTTTTAATTGAAATGCGCGGTCTCTTAAACGCCTGAGGAGCAGAATTTCTTGTGTTTCAAAATTTTGCTCTTCAGCCCACTGTAGTGAAGTGTTGAGTGCCGCCACAGCCTCAGAATGAGAAATTTTGACGGGGTTTACAGGGGTGACGTTTTCATCATTATCATCTTCTGCTGTTACTGTCCTGATAATTTCGTCGCCTGTTAAAATTTCATTTCGAGCCAAACTGTCGTCAGCCTCAGCAGCCCACTGGAGGGTTTCAGTATTAGACAACGGGTTCGTGTTTTTTTAATTGGTTAATGAGTGATGCAAGCTGAATTTCTTGAATTTCAGAATCAATAAAATTGGGAAGCAAATTTTTCCACGACTTGTTCATCAGCAATTTAGACACAGATGCCCAACAGTTAGCAAGACTGAACACCACATCTTTTAAATTTACATTCGTCAGTGTTTTTTCCAAATTTTCATTGTGCACAGGATCATTAAGAATGTTCGTAAGAAGCAACTTGCGATATCCCAGCTAGACGTTTTGAATAACATACTGATCTATGGGTTGTATCAGCGCAGTCTTGTTAGATGGCAGAAACATTCCGAAATTTCACCGTCATCAGTGCACAGTTCTTCTGCGGAAGGATGGCCAGGACAATTATTCAACAACAATAAATCGGCGCCTCAGAGAGAGACGTCTCTCTCGGTGAGGCAGGCAGGTGACTGCCCTTTGTTGCGGGTTTGCATCAGTCTCCATGGACCGTCCGGATTACCGAGGGTTCCGAATTAGCGAGTGTCCGGATTACCGGGGTTCTAATGTACTGATTGATACTGACCATTAGAATACGGAACAAATGCTAGGATGCTTTAGACTAGATAGTTTATTCAATCAATTTTCAAAAACTCAACAATCTCGCATTCAAGAAATAGGTTGACGTTTAAATAATTAACAAAGAAAGTTATATATTATTCAAAACTTATTCGTATTCTCTGACATCTCATTCCGATTGAAAACCAGGAACGATTAAGATTAAAATACTTGGGAATGAAATTTGATTCAGAATAAATCTACAAAACATGAAAGCTTTATAATCAAAGATTAAAATATTAACTCATAGTTTTAGGGCTTGGTAAGTGACAAACTTCATGTAAAAGTCATCGATTTTTTTCAATCTAAGCTTTAAATCAAGAATATTCAACTGCCAAGGTCAGGTATGACCGGAACTCCGGTTAAACCGTACCAGATAAAGTGCAAATAGTAAAAAGTAGAAATCAGAAAAATAAAATAACACGCATAATGTGTACAGTAACATTTAAAGAATCAATAACAATAACATCAGTAACATTCTTTTAAAATAATGGTTTTTGGATATTACTGATCTAATTTGTCTTTTATTGGGAAATTTCGGGCTAAGACAAGCTATATTTGTCTTAATGCAAGTTTCTTACAGAAAAAATTCCCAAATATTTTGAATCCACTTCGAATATAGTCCTTAGCCCTTGATAAAATGGAATAGAATGGATTCCTTGTTTGTTTGATTCGATTATCTCAGAGTATTTCTTAGTTTTTTTCTTTCTTTGAATGATTTTGATAAATTGTTTTTTGTTTTTTGTATGCAGCTGCAAGCTACTTAAACATTGTATAATTTTTATTGTTTAAATTTTATGGTTTAAATTTTGTTGTTTCTGTTTAAAGTTTAGGTTAAATTTATTTTTAAATTTATTCTACTTTTTCTAGTTAATTGTTTTTGAACTCTAACATTAACTTATTGTGTGATCAGAATGACAAAACAGTATTTTAATAATCTCAAATTAATAATTCTAAGTTAGATAATTTTAGTCACGCATTTTTCATTTCACAGGAGTTTTTAAAGAGAATACTTAAATATAAATACTCTGTAAATAATATTCATTAATTCATGTAACATAACAAGGTGAAAATGACGAAAAAAACTTGATAATACCTTTAGAAGTAAGGAAATTAATATTTTTCTTATTTCAATAAAAACGTTTTGGTACTGACTATCTGAATACAGAATAAATTGTTAGTATGATATAACCCAGATAGTTCCTTTAATATATCCTCAAAAACTCAACAATCTAATATTCAAGAAATTTAACCGATTAACGATGAAAATTCTGCATTGTTCGAAATTCAAAAGTTATTCTTATTCTCTGGCATCATATTCTCCGAGGAACAACAGAGGTGATTAAAATTAAAACATTTGGGAATGAAATTTTATTCAGAACAAATCTATAAAGCATGAAATATTTATAATCGAAGATAAAAAATATATGCTGGTAGTTTCAGGGTTAGGAAATTTTACAAACCTGAGATAAAAGTCATTGTGTTTCTTGAAGGTAGACTTTAAACTAGGAATAATATATATAACACCAAACGGTCGTTTGCTGAACAATGCAGTGACTTAACACCGTCTGACGTCCTTCCGATGAAAAGATGGCGGGCATTACTGCTCGAAAAAAATATAATTTTAACTTGAATAAAGAATATTAAGTGCAGTTTACAAAGAGAGTTTTGAGTTCGTTTTACACTCAAAATATTTCAGAATTATGACTGTAATTAGATACTGTAGAGGGACGAGACTCATGTTTATATGGAATGCCGTTGTTGAAGAATTAATTCAATTTCAGGAACCATTTTTATTAGATGACTAAGTTCCACGACACAGTACATTAAAAGGTACAGGACGCAAGACAGAGAACTACACAAGAAAAATACACAGAAGAAGCAGAGAGAGAGGTATCATGGGAAAAACCCGGATGGCTCTATTAGCGCCACCTACCATAAAAAGGAGAAGGCAGTGCATTGTAACCGCTACAATACAAAACAATAATAGATGTCCATGGCTTAACCGAAAAAATCGTTATCCGAAACGGCTTATCCCACCATAGTTCGGTTAACCGGGGTTATACTGTAATGATGTGGGAATTGTATTTTTCCCTGATTAACTTTCTCTTAAAATTTAATCACTTAAGTTCTAGTTTTAATCCTTTCTATAATATTTTTTATACACTGCCAAACAAGCTCATTTGAATAAACGCTGAGTCATCAGAAAGATACCGGAAGATAAGATCACGCGCTATTGCCTCATAAACCACGTGACAGGCGTGGGAGTCATTCGTTAAAACGGAGTGTAATGAATGTTTTAATCCAGAGGCGAACGCTTCGAACCTTCAACGATGTAGGCGATCTGGCAATTCGGCTAGCGACAGGGATTTTTCCTTGATCGCAGCGATGTCGTCTGGCTATGATTTACTATCTTTTGTATTTACTATCTTTTGGAGTATTGTAAGTTAATATTTCTCTAAGTATAACATAGCGCTAATTATAACTAATCATACTTAAACCTTTCTTTTTCTAACCAGATGTAAATAGTCATATGCAAATACCAATCTCTCATACAGTGATCTCTCACTTATGCGTGGGCACAGGGGACAGAGTAAAAAACGCTCATAAGTAAGAAACGCACATAAGTGAAAAACCACAAACGGGATCTTAAAAGTGAAACATCAATACAGTGTACTTATATTGTTAACTCATAATATGCATATACTACTGAAAAATGTAAATAAGATTAGTTTCAAAACGCAAATACGTGTAGAACTTCCGTTAATCATTTTTTAAGAACACAAAGAAAATGGAAATGCTCCCGATTTTTTAAAATCTCTCTTATTGTCGAATCTGGGACATTAAAATGCTTCGCTAAAGCTATTTTCGAGGTGCAAGGATTTTCTTCGAATTTTTTTAATAACATCCATTTTAAACGAAAGCGACAATTAAGTTTGTTTTCGCCATTTTAAAGCGTAACCATCTAACCAAAACTCCAAAGATGATTCTTTCGTTAGCGATCAATGTCACTTGATACGTACAGCACTAACCTCTCTAATTGGCTACTGTATAAATGCGGCTTTTACTGACGTCAATCACAGAATCCCCACGTACACCTCTGAGCATAAGTTAGAGGAATGTGTTCCTGGGATCTGAACAATAGAGAAAGGGCGAGGGAATGCATTCCTAGATGCAGAGCAAAAAGGGTTTTTGTTCTGCTGAAAAAAAAAACTTTTTAAACTAAAACAATTTTTGCGACGCGCATAAGTGAGAGGTACTTTTTCAGTGCGGCGCATAAATGAATAAGAGTTATCATTATTTTCCTATATCCCTGGCCGGGACCGCGGTAAAAACGCGCATAAAAGAGAGCGCGTACAAGTGAGAGGTCACAGCATTATGTTTTCTTAAATATATGATTTAGTTTTAAATACTGTTTCTCCTCCTTTATCTATGCTGCATTTCCCCTTAGAGTATTCCATAGATGAAGTAATTTTTACCCTTTAACCACTCACTCCTCCCATAGAATTATTGGCTTCAGCCGAGATAGGAAGAATTGATTTATTATAGATTTTGGGTCCTTTCCCGGGATCTTTAAAGATTGAAATGTAAAATTACTATATTGATCTGATCAGGTATGACCAGAGCTGGCAATTTCAGTCAAACTTTGCCATATCAAATCCAACAAGTAAGAAAATCTGTTTCGAAAATGAAAAATCTAAAGTAAAATTACAAGCATAATATACTCAGTAAAATTTAAATTATTTACTGAATCTGTCTATTGAGTTTAATCACTCAGTGCTGTGCATTGCATTTCTGTCCCTAAGAGTAGTGTGTAGGTCAGAATGGAATGCTACTTAAATACCTCTTCTTCTAAAAAGAATGATTCCGCAATCAAACAGAACCAAAGTAGATTTTTTTTCCGTTAGTCTCAGGTCGATTTCTTTTGCTTTGTCTTGATGAATTAATCTTTTTTGCACTTGTTTAAGAAATCCATTTCAAAACGCTGACGGAATTTCGGATGACGAGTATTTCCTGATCTCAAACATTAGGTCATGCACTTGACAGCATACTCAATGGCAAGCAAGCATAGACATAATCCGTATTAAAGGCCTAATAGAGAATGGTTGTAATATTCGTAATGATTGAAATATATATATATTTCTAGAATTATTAAAATATTAAAAGAATAGAAATCAATTAGATAAAAAAATCGTTTGTTCATAAAAGAAATTAATTTAAAAATATCGTTTGGCTTCAAAAGAAATTAATTAAAAAAATAGTTTGGAATTGATTCTTTTCTAAAGGTATATAAATCGAGTAGCAACGATATATTGTCTTTTGCTAACGTTGCCTAGCAATCGCGAAGAATAATAATATTGAATATGGACTTCGATGTCAGTGAGTGATGTAACATTTGTGATGTAAGTGTATGTGTTTGTTTTGCATGTTCGTGCTGTGGCAGACGTCCAATAAACATAATATTTTTGATAAAGAAGGTTCCACTATTATTATTGCTATGCTTAAATACATCACAATACTGTACAGGAAACTAATATCAGCGCCATTTGCCGAAGCGCAGTCTGAACAAGAGACATGTATACTAAAATTACAGTCAGTTCTACTTTATTTTCTGCACATGACATCAGCAAATGCAAAACTAAGCTTTCTGGTTTCTTTCTTTCAGCAGAAGGTGGAATTTCCAGTGGCGTAGCGACAGGGGGTCAAGGGGGGGATAAATGCCCATGGCGCAAATTTTAAGGGGAGCCGTGGAGTCAAAACATTACTGTCTCTGTAGCAGTATTTAAACCAAAATATGATGAGGGGCATAAAAATAATACCACAACTGTGGAGCCATTTACCCTAGTTGAGCCGCTGATGACGACCGGGATAAAATAAATCATATTATTTTCCATGTGCCACTTACTCTCGTTATGGCACTGGCCATGGTGACACAATGCTGAGTTCATGCCGCTATTTCAATTCAAATACATTGAGGGGGAGAAAACGTACCATACTCCGGGCGCCGTTTACACAAGCTTAGCCGTTGGGCAGGGGGCAACAAATTATATGACCCGGCGCTACTTACCCTCACTACGGCACTGCGAATTTCACAAAAAAAGTTGCAAAGGTTTTGATCGTGTCCCATTTTCAGGCACTACTAGTGAGTAATCTATAGGTATATACTTATTGACATAAACTACCAACAATCGGAATGAAATCTTTTCTAACATGCTTAGAGCAGATGCCACCTCATTGTCCAAAGACATCACAATATGCATGGAGGAAATGAAGCGTTGCAATATTTTGGAGACGCATGATAGTCAATTTCCATAGGTGAAAGGAAAGGAGCCCTTATCGACACTGCTTACTCGAAAGGGTGTAAGGCCCTTAGCGGTATGGTGGGGATTGAAAAACAAGACACCTGTAAGCATGAAAGGGATCGACCCAAAATCTCAAATTACACGGCGAGCTGGGTGAATTTTAGAAACGTCAAATATTACACCCATATTATACAATCTCGCTCACTAAAACAAACTAAACTGTAGCACATTCTAAACCCAAAAACAGGTGTGGTTTTAAATACATCAGAGTAAGCCTGACTATTTACAGAATATCAATTTACAAATTGCACACAACCGAAACAGAGAAAAATTAAAATACTGTGTGGCTAGGGAACAATATAAAATGCAATTCCCGAGGGATATTTATACAAACAATTTTTTTTTCATTTCAAAAGCATTTTAAAATTTACATACAAACACTGAAAACGAAAAAAATTATATAATTATAGTGAAGAATAATAGATAATAGAAAAATAATAAAGATAGAGAAAGAGTACAGAATAAGAGTCAAGTTCATCCATTCAAGAAAGAATCAAAGTAAGAATCTTCATTCTAAAAGGCTTTTCAATTCTTAGGAACGATTTCGTAATAGATTTTGAAAACATTCGCAAAGATAAAATCTTTTAATAAAATCGTCATAATTATATTGTGAGAATTTTGTAAAATATAATATTTGTAAGACTAATATGTCGTGGCGTCTTTCGTGTAACTCTTTTTTAATACTTGATTAAAAGAAGTGTGTAGGTTAGAACAGATGCCGCTAGTGCTAGAATGGAACTTCTTTTCAAATGAATAATGTCGTAACCCGATAAAACAAAAACAGATCTTTCGTCTAATCTTCTACCAAAATTGACTTCATCCTCTCTGCCCCTAAGCATCAATCTGTGCTCGATTTTTTGCTGAAACTCATTTATAAATGCTTGCATCTCAATTGGCAGTCCGCCCACTACCCACAAACACGCCAGGAGGGACGCGGCAGAACATGCAAATTGTAGAAAGAACAAAGTCAGCATAGTCCAATCATTTTCAAGCCTGTATATTCCTACTACCCATCCAATCTGCGTACAACAACAACAAAAATTGGCGATACATAGGAAAAAAGATGATGAATAGAACAAGTTCTGTAGAATATTGAGAATGTCCTCGACATTCCGCTTACGTCTGAGAATATCCACTTGTTTAGAGACGGTGAATTCCTTCGGTGAAACTTCCGAGATCTCAGCCGTCAATCGACGAATTTCGTAACAAATACGCTGGCACAGCATGCAAAGAAAGAACAAAACTAGGGTTGGGAATATAGGATATAGAATACTGTTAGCAGTACCTTTGAGAAGGATCAGCAACACTTGGTTCTGTGGATCATTAATTGGGTTACAATATGCTAAAATCCAGGCCGTATATGCCCTGAATTTCGAACATGCATGTAACACTATGGGAATGACGTGAGCAAAGCAGATGCTGTAGAACAAATTACACGTTTTCTTCTTTTCTGCATGGGGTCGAACTTCTTGAAGCATTCTTAGAAGGATAGACATGAACTTCCTCTTCCGTCTCATTTCAAGGAATATAAATAATCCGAGGATATAAGTACTCATGAAAATTAGCAACTCCCTAAAATTAGAGTCATAGATCGCTCTTAAAACTGTTATGACAACAACATCCAGAGATACCAACAAGAAGATGGCCAAAACGATGCGATGAGTCACCCTTCTTTCGAGAGTTGTGTCCGAATCTTCCAGAAGACCCATCCAGTAAAGCAAGTATATAAATGCATTCGGCTCGTTTACGTATTTCAGGTACCATTTGGTATCATGCGTCTGTAAATTATTCCGAATCTTCTTTCTCTGACCAATCATATTTCTAAGCTGTGATAGATAAATTACTCTATCAGTATATCTTTCTTTTGTTTTCTTAGGTACTTTGTTGAATATCCGTGGACTTAGTAACTTGAACTTTGTAATTTTTTAACTATTTATTTTATTGTTAATCATTTTTTGCTTTATTTTATTTGATTCTCTATATTTTCGTGAACATAGAATATCTCCAAAAAACTGAATAGCTATCAGTACCAATTTATAAGATAAGAAATCCTCCACGTGTTACAGTTTCACACAGGATGCGGCTGGGCTAAAAATTTAGAATTCTTCCAAAAAATGTTTTTTAACATGCCTTCTATATTTTCCTGAAATTAGAATATCTCCAAAAAACTGAATTGCTATCAGTACCAATTTATAAGATAAGAAATCCTCTACGTGTTAACTTTTCACACAGGATGAGGCTGGGCTAAAAATTTATAATTCTTTTTAAAAATGTTTTTTAAGATGTCTTCGTAGACTTCTGACTATAAGACTTGTAGTGCATTCAAACAGTAAATAGTTATAAACTATTTATAGATTATCTCGTTTTATTTGTAGCAAAAGTAAAATTCGAATTATAGAACATGTGTTCACTAAAGGAGACAAATACACACGTATAACTTATACGTTAGAAATTTCTCACAACAGTGTCTTAGAAACAAATACATTGCTTGCAAGAATTAGTCGATATAAGTTTTCCAACACATGACAAGGATAGCTTTATACAATCTATGTTTTCCCACACCGTTAAACAGGATGGTCAACTTTGTCGTCGAGACTGCAGGATGATGAAATCTTTCCTTGTCATTTTACTTTAATGGAGTTATCATTTATACTCATTATTATTATAAAACATTTTTATTATCGTTATATACAGTGAATGACAAGGTTTCGCAATCAGAATCGTTTTAATGATCGTCTTTATACTCCTAAGAATATTCTTCTTTATTCTAGAAATCTTTTACCTCTAAGAATAAATTTTTTAATTCTATTGAATTTAGAACAGCAAAAGACGAATATGCTCTCAGAATAATAAGTGAAATATAGTTGAGATTTTCTGGGGAAAGTCTGCAAGTTAATTGTTAAGTGTCGTTTTTAAAATGGAGTCTAAAGCATGAAACAACAAAGTAAGATGAAAACATGTTGTCAAATATTCACTGATGTTCTGATACCGTGCAAATCACTGTCTAATATATTAATCAGATTGGTTCTTTAAGAGACGAAATTGCTTGTTTATTAGATGAAATCTAATTTTTAAAAGCATTTACTCGTATGTTATCGCATTAACTGAACATATTTTCGTAATCGGTACATGTCCGTACCGTAGTTCCAATGAATAATTCCTTTATAAGTGCATTTTACTATCGAAACGTATTTAAAAAGGAATAACCATATGAATCCTTCTAATCTACAATGCGTGATTCTATTCAAAAGGTTCTTTTGTATAAGATACATTCAATTCATATTTTATGACTCAATCGTAATGGGCGTTGTATAACAAAATGATTTATGATAATCAACTTGAAATTGGGATAAAACGTATTTTCGTTATTAGCAGAGAGGATTATAATGATATGAAATATCCCAATGATGATAAATTGGTTTACAAGAATAAAAACTTCTGATATGACTGAAGCTTGTTCTTAAATCATATTAGTTTTTAGTTATATTTTTAATGAATAAAATAAAAAAATCTTTTTCATCAGTTGTCATTTTCCCGTTAAAAAATTGGGAATATTATTTCATCGACACTCTCGTTTATTTGGTAAGAAGGAAGTCATTTATAATGTGGGCATATGAATGCCTTAACCAGCGCATTATGCAAATAAATCTTGATTATCTATAATATAAAAGCTCAGCGAAGCCGGTAACGCAGGGCGGAGTTAAAAATATCCCCGAACCCTTTGGACCGCGTCATTATCGGGTGCCCAAATCTCAATTTCTGTTTTGGAAAGGTTTATTTATGTATAAACACTTCATCTAACCGTTACTTATTCATACTGGACTGTACTAAAGATCAATGAGCTGAGTTTTGCTGTTTCACTTCTTTTTTCTTTATGCTGATCAGGAGTGTAGTGTCGGCGGAACGCACCGGAACGGCGTTCCGGTACTGCTTTTTTTCATCTATACGAAAAATAAATAAAAGAAAATTGTGTTGCAAAAGATGACAATCATAAAAAACTGATACTAACTGAAACTAAAACTACCAAAAACTGTTCTTTGTCATATTTGAGAGATGACGTAAACGTAAAAAAACACGATTTGAAGGTTTTAAATTATGGTTTGGTGTTTATGTCTGCCCACCACGAGAATTCTGCTTGCTTAGTTCTCTCGTTGACGGCGGTCGATGTAGAAATAGGTTATCGCAGGAGGAATCAGTTCCTAGGAAGTAGAAGTTCACGGTACTCTTTTTACCGCCTCAAAATGGCGCCAAGAATAAAATAAAACTTCGACTTCCGTCGGATTTCTCTTATTGGAAATGGATCTTCCCTAACATAACCAGCTGCTATAGCGACCGTCGTCAACGAGACAGCTTGGCGGGAAGAGTTCTCGTGGTGGACAGACAATACCTGGTTCAAATTCGTGCTCTTAGAAACGGATTCCCAGACACAATATTATTCTGAGTAGAATAAAAAAAATCGGTTTTTACGTGGATGGACTATAAAAATGTCAGATTTGGTTTAAAATACGTAATGATGTTTCCCACTAGGTTCTTTTAAAAGAGAACGAACTGCTATTTCAAAAGAGTGACTTTCATGCAGTGTTAGCTTTAATGGATCTTCAAGACCCACCCCCCCACCTCACTTCTCTTCGAAGAACATTTCAGATCATAAACAGTCTACTGATGAAAAAATAATTTCTGAATCTAATCTACAAGCTGTACCAAAAATTCGCGATTCAATCAATATATCCCATCTGGCTTCAACAAAAGCAATATTTAGAACCGCGTACAATATCCAGAAAATTAGGATTGCCATAATTGACAATCATTGAATCAGTTTAAGTGCTAAATATTTAAAACATGAAAAATGTGGGTAAGTAATGGTTTTATTTTTCTCTAATAAAGAAAATCAATAAAATTTAATCAATCTAATCAAATGAGCAAGTAAAATATTAAAAAATTGCAAGGCTAATCCTTTTTAGCCCAGTCCTATTTTAATGTTAATTTTACTTTCTTAATTATACCATTTTCTTCTTCTATATAATTATAAAATTGGGCGCAAGTCATTTTAAGATTTTAACGACAGGTCAAAATTGCTTCAGTTGTCTCCACTGACCACCTGTTCCTTTCGTCCGGCCATTGAGTTGACATTCGAGAAAATATTCTCTCCACATTTGCATTGTGGGCTGGAATGGCGAATACGTGTTCGCATAGCTTTATCAGACATGTCTTCAGATCAATATACTTTGTATTTGCAAAAGAAATTCAGCCTCTCTTCTATACTCAATTTCATAGCTGCTTCAAAATTTAGGTTGGTATTACTTTCCTCTAAATAATCATTTAAATATACAAAATGTTTGAATAGAATCTCAGTGCTGCCAATATCGAACTTTTTTACTTGCAAATATGCAATAGTACGTTCCCATCCAGGAGAAAACGGGACTGAGTAGTAAAATACAGTGACTTAAGTGAAATTTTCTTTTCCTTTATTAAACTGTAAAGCTCTCTTTACTTAAAGATTTGAATTTATTGTGCATGATATTCCTAATATTTTTTTCAACATAATTATAATTTTTATTTCTGAAGCACTCTGCCAATGTGCATGAGATTTTCTACTACAAATTTCTCTAGAAAATCTGTGACAATCAGATACGAGATATTGTCGGCAGGATAACAGCTCGTATAGACGGCCACGCATCTTCTACTTTTAAATAAAAATCTTTAATAAGTGTCCAGAATTACATTTATAACAAAAAGTTTTATACTCCTGTTTTTACTTTCTCATATAGGATGTATACGAAGAGAAAGTATTGTAATCGTCAAAAAATTCGAACTCGAGATTTTGACGAATCTCCACGTTTCAGACCTCCCTGAGTCCAAAAAACACAATTTTCGAATTATGTCTGTCTGTGTGTCTCTATGTCTGTGAGTCTGTGAACACGATAACTCGAAATCTATTAGAGATACAGGGATGAAATTTGGTATGTGGTCTTTAAACATAATTTGTAGGTTTTTATCAAATTTTGGACAAAATCCGACTAAGGGAAGTCTGCCTGTCTGTCTGCCCGCGATCATGCGAACAGTATAACTCAAAAACTTGAAAAGCTAGATGTATAAAATTTGGCACACAGTTTTATCGCCATTAATGTATGTCAGAATAAGATTTTGGGCCAAATCCGTCAACGGGCTGACTGTATGTCGGTCTCTATCATCGCATACTTGTTTACTTTTGAAAGGAACTGGATGCGCATGCGTACTGGCAGCAATCTCTGGTAGCAATGCCTGTGCACGCGGAAGGATTACGCCACTTTGTCCTTGACACGGTAAGAGTGGAAAATCGGTTCGCAATTAATCGCTACGCATCTCTTTGAATTTGGATCTTTACCTAAATATTTTATAACACTATAATTTATAATGAGAAACCTTCTGATAGTCATTGGATTCTTTGTTACAGTAA
The DNA here is from genome assembly GCA_013235015.1 of Araneus ventricosus. Classification (NCBI taxonomy): domain Eukaryota; kingdom Metazoa; phylum Arthropoda; class Arachnida; order Araneae; family Araneidae; genus Araneus; species Araneus ventricosus. The sequence goes on along the minus strand of BGPR01007437.1, from coordinate 21,181 downwards.
ATTCGAATTTTTTGATCCACTCGGGGAGGGGAGGCAAACAGCACCTTTTTGGGAAAGTATACGAGAAAGTTTAGGGGAGACCACTCCAGCTGGTTTAATTTAGTGATTTTAATATTTCTTGACGGAAATTTCGGAAAACTTTAAAAAGCTTAAAAAAATCATAATAAAGTAGAATAAAAATAAAAAGAAAGGCGTTTATTAAAGTCAGTAAAAAAGTTATAGTTATTCATCTACATTATCAGCAATCAGAATAAAGTTGCCTGTACGGATTTCAGCATGGATCACCACGATGTTAAAAGACATCACTAAATGCAGGGCGTTCTAAAAGTTAAGCATGCTTTAATATATTTTATCCGTTGAAGACTGTAAACTGCGAAAGTGTTCAAAATAAAGTAGGAAATAAGATCAAATGAACAAAGTAATCATTCCATTAATTCAAAAAGTCACAATTTTGGCATTTTTATACAATCCCCTAGATAAAACTGGTGAATTAGGAAGCGCTTTTTTTCCCGACAACAATATCATCATAACAAACTGCATACCTGTATCGTTAAAATTCAACGAAATATAACGCAGCAAACAAAAAGTCTTATATTTTACCATATCACTACCATTATCGGAAACGATTAATTTAAAATACATATATACTAGAAATCGTTTGCTAAATTTTTACCAAATATTTTTTCCTCTTATATAAACATCTGGTAACATTCAGTATTTAATTTCGTATTAATAATATGAAAACAAATTTGTTTTTAATGACTTAAGAATTTTAACAGTCTATTTTCCAACATGGCGAATGTAACTGACCAAAGAATTGTATTAAAAATTGTTTCCGCTACGCAATTTTTGCTGCAAGAAAATTTGAGATGTTGCAAAAAGCCATTAAAGACGACAGTTCACAAAAAACAAGAGTATTTGAGTGGCATAAAATGTTTTAAGAAGGTAGAGAATCAATCGTAGATGAATCACTCTCTGGTAAACCATCCACTGCAATTAATCATCAATATGTCTATCAGTTCCAAGAGTTCGTTCTTAGTGATCGTCGTTTAAGAATTAGAGACATTATTGAACAATTTCCTATATCGGTTGGTTCCTGAATTCTTCAAACAATTTTGTGTGATTATTTAAGCACCACGATAATGCGGCTTTTGAAAGTTGTGTGATTTTTTGTTATTTCCACCGTTAAAACTACCTCTTCGTGGTCACCGTTTTAAGTCTATTGATGCAATAAATGAAAATTCGAGCTCTGAAGGGGTTTCACGAAAACGATTTTAAGACAAGAGAAAAACGTTTTGAGGATTGGAAAAACGTTACCATAAGTGCATTGTTATCAAAGGAGATTACTTCGAAGGACATGTTATAAATATTGACTAATAAATTGATACCTTTCTTGTATATGAAAACATACCGATACTTAAATATTGACTAATAAATTGATACCTTTTGTATATGATAGCATTCCCGATACTTAAATATTGACAAATAAACTGATACCTTTTGCAAATGACAGCATTCTCGATACGTTTTGATACAAATGGTAGATGATGTTCTTATGTTAAAAATTTGTCACAAGTATGAAAAAATATAATCGAAAATACCTCTAAATAAAACATTACACAGGCAGACATCAAGTGAAGTGAAAGATATAGTCTAAAATTGTTGTTGGGGGTAAGGGACGACGTTCTGTTCTGTAAATAGTCTACTCTATCTTAAATAGATCTAGAGGAACCAAGAGACAAATGATAACTTACGTTATTTCTGAATTTTTAGATCACAAATCTGTATAGTAAATATTTTTTCCTAGTCACTAGATCTCTGTCTTAAATATTAAATCATTTCAATAAAACCAATTTTTAAAAGTACAATTTTATTTCTGTACTAAAAAAAACTTTTATTTTAATTATTTTAATTCAAAAATTGTATTCAAATTTTAAAAGTAACTACAGATATTCAGATTTAGTTGATACAATGTTCGATATGCTTGCCATCAATGTCTATGACGTGGCGCAGACGAACTCGAAATTTCAATTACATTTTTGATTATCATAACACTTGGACCGGTTGTCTTCAGCTCGTACTCGGTCTCAAATTTCCTTTGAGCCACAATCGGGCCGTTATTGCTCGAATAGTAGGCCTTGACTATCGATATACGCTCAGAAACGCTGTATTTCGATATTTTCAACGATAAATAAATAACAACAGCAATAAGAGTGCGCATGCTCAAAAAAATCCCAACAGCCCGTGCATTCAACCGCTGAACTGACCGCTGTTTTAACTGAATATCGCCAACGGTTCAAAAGTCATCAAGCGTTTTTTAAATATAGCTCAATAATTGTCACCCTGTAAAAGTGTATAAGAAATTTAATAAAAAATGTTTTTAAAAACACATTTTATAGTGTAATAACACATACATTTTTTATTTTAATTATTTTCCACCTTTTAATTTTGAAATCCATTGTTCTCAAACCTGACTACCAGTTGACGCTACTCGTAAGGAATCTAAACTTTATGATCAACTGATAATTAAGTTTTAAACACATTAAAATAGTGTATTATCATCGAGAATGCACAGGTGTACAAAGTGTCAATCTATATACCATTGGCATGACGATTTCGTTGATCTTGAAACTGAATAACATAACTGCAACCGTGGTGTTTCTTACCCACTTGAGAAAGTCTCTGCGTCTTACCTTGAATTTAGTACAGCTGTCTATAGCAAAGACTATTACATTATCACTTTCTTTGAGATTTTGGGTGGTTCTTCCCTGGTGCAGCAATGAACTGATCCTTTGCGCTTTTGAGCAGCAGACAGACCAGCATGTTTTGCAGATTTTATTGATTTAAACTTCACATGTTTGAGGCACTCTTTAAAAACTGCTCGTGATATTAAGGAACTGATGTTTCATTCGTCGAATATTCAAAATTAACTAAGATCCGCTAAGTCGTCTACCAGCACGTTTCCATAAAAATTGAGGCAGCTACAATAGGTCAACTTTTTAGCGGTATCTCATGGTGAGATGAATCAGACTTTTCGCAACTATGGTGGATTTTCAAAAATTCTTTGGAAATGGAATGGTTTGGAGAAACAAAATTTAAAGTTACTCCTTAAGTTTGTTCCGTTTTGGTGTCAAGCGCGAACTTTGGCGAGCCTCTATGAAAGGGTTGTATTTCTTGTTATTAAATCGGAAAAACTACTTCACATGCCTTGAATGGTATTTGAAGACATGTCTTGCTGCTGAGGGACTGGAAAAGGCTTTACTTTATCACTTTTTCAGAAATGAATTCTTTTTCATAGTTGGACGATTCTTTATTTAAGTGTTGCAACACATTTTAAAACAATACAGTTCACTATTTAGGTTCTACTTTCAGGGGTGGCGCCAGTGGGGGAAACGCGGCGAAAGGCACCCTCGGTGGGGGATGCTGTACCCCCCTCCCCCACGTCATGGACAATTTCTGTACCCCGTTCACGCGACGAGGTATTCAACTAGTAGATAAATAAGGATCTGGTGGAAATTTGAGACGAATTTCATTACACTCCTCCCTCCGTGCAGCAAGTCGTGCTCCCCCTGTTGGGGAGACCGTGCCCCCCCGTCGGGAAGATACTAGTTCACTCCTGTTTACTTTTCTATCACCTTAGAGTTACTGGCGGGACATAAAACTCTGTTTATAAAATATATTCTTTGGTTACTGAGGAATTAAAACAAGTGCCTCGGCCAGTAAGAGGTGTTTCAGTGATTCTGTTCGTAAAATTTTTGAAGAGAGTGTTACTAGTTCATTTTGAAGCAATGATCTTTCAAGAAGTTTGCATACTGTATGTGACAGATTGTAAATTTTCTACGAAATCGTGAAATTCTTAAACATTTTTTTATGATCATTGTTTTTTCTTATGCTCTGTGCTTTAGTGACTAAAAGAATAGAATACGTAAGAATGGTTCCCAATAAATACAGAATAGAACTTCTTTGGAAATAAAATATTAAACATCCAGATATCAGGAAACTTGGTTTCTGCATCAGTTCCTTCTGAAAGCATTCTTCATCTACCTTGCCAAACAAATACAACGGCTCCCTCATCTTCTTTCGAAACACGACCTTCAGCTGATGTTCTGCAAGTAGTAATCTCCCGGCAGTCCACAAGAAAGCCAAAAAGTCGGCATGTTTTTTGTGATCATTATTTTTTCTTATGCTCTATGCTTTAGTGACTAAAAGAATAGTGTACGTAAGAATGGTTCCCAATAAAGTCAGAATAGAACTTCTTTGGAAATAAACTATTCCACACCCAGACATCAGGAAACTTGGTTTCTGTAACAGTTCATTTTGAAAGCATTCTTCATCTACCTTGCCAAACAAATGTAACCGTTCCCTCATCTTCCTTCGAAAGGCGTCTTTCAGCTGATGTTCAGCAAGTGTAAATCCCCCCGCAGTCCACAAGCAAGCCAAAAGTCCACCTGAAGAATTGAGGAACAACAGGACTGACTGACAAAGCAGAGTGTAGTTTTTTATGTAAGTGCTAGCATCCAGAATTAAGCTACCCAAGACAGTAATGCACGAACAGAAATGTGCAGCGGATATCAAAAAAGATGGCACCGAGAACACTCTTTGTGTAAGATGTAACAAATCACCGATTCTTGCTTCCTGTGCGGAAATATTTGCTTGTTTAGACAAAGTGAAATTCTGAACTCTGCACTCCCGAATATCGCGTGTTATGCGGTTAATTTGCCGACAAAAATTCTGACACACGAAACAATACAATAGAACAATCAAATTTACACTGGTGGGATATATAAAGGCCCATAAAGAGGATTGCACGAAGTTGAATATAATTCGAGCAATTGAACTGCCGTTCCGGCCATATACGTCAAAAGTTGTTTCGTTGTCCACCACCACTTGCTGAACCACATTCAGAGCTGCGAAGACCATTGGTAGAATACAAACAACGTAAAAGCAAACTGATTCTATCTATGTAAAGGACAACTTTTGAGTCTCTGACACAATTCTCAACAGGCCTGTTAGGTGGTATCTACCACGTCTCATATTGTTCCAAATAAATGTGCTAAAAATATAACAGCTCAGATGAAGCAATGTAATTCTTAAGTAAAAAAGATCCTCTATATGCGTCCAAGCCATTACCAAGCTGTAAATATTTGAAAGGACGAAGAAAGAAAAAATTAGGTGAAAAATGAATTTATTTTCTGAAATCGCCAGAAGACCTGTGCATCGGAAAAATCTCAAAAAGTGACTAAAAGTTTCATTTCTCAGACATTTCTTTTGATTTGACATCTTTGAAATTGAAGGAACTGAATAATGAACTCAGCATTCGCCAAAGACAAATGACCGCTAACTTCAGAAGAATGTTGCTTTTGCTTCTCTCTTCAATTGGAACATTGAGACAACTGGCTGATGACGCTTTTGTAGTCGACTTTTAAGAGTAATTTAAAAACATATATTCTGATCTTGTAAGTAGGCCTATTTTATTCATGAAATTTTGCTCCTGAGGACACGTACGTCACGATTTCATCGAGAGAAGAAATCATTTATATAGATTCGTTCGGTTTAGTGCAGCGACCACTTCCGAAATTAGAATTAGTTATCGAGAATATGTAGGTAGCATTATGATCACTCAAATAATTTTCCTTTCTGTCCGTGACAATAGTTTAGTAACATACATATAATAGATTTAATATCTTTTATATTTGTGTAACTTCTCAGCAGTTAACTTTTTGCTTAAAAATCATTGAGCAATTTACTCTTTAGACATGCATGTATATCTACTACACGAGTTTTACAGACTAAAAACCAATTATCTTTGGCATCATGCACTTAGAAACTCCACAAAACACCAAACGATATTGTCAAGCCGAAAGTTAATTGAAATAAAAAATATCAATTCACATTCTCAATCAGAAAAATGCTGAATGCCTGAATTATTCAAAAAAACCGAAAGCCATCTTAAATGGATTTTCTTTTAAGAACTCACTTGAAACGAAATTGTCCCCGTTCATGGTCTGCGATTCATTTCTCAAATACATTTTCTAGCACTATCAGATACGCCTACTGGTAAGAGTTGAGTAACTCGCTTCCACAGAGTCAGTTCAATAAGGAGGAGGAAAACAATTTCGTCGATAATAAAATAGAAAAGACGCTTAGGACATAATGCTGCATTATGAAATGAAAATGATTGAGGATGTGATCTTGCTTTGCGATCAAAAAAAATTAAATTTTCCTACGTATTGATTTTCTTTCTGATTTAAGAGCATATAATAATATATGTTTATCTAGTTTCTGCAACACCGATTAATACTGAGAAGATAGCAAATCGTTAAAAGTAATTTCCTTTCACTCTCAGGGAAATTCAGTATAGAAATTACTTTTTGTTCTTTTAAAAATTAAATTTCCAGCACTCACTTTTTAGCAATATACATGTTCTAGCCAGAGGTTTTTTGAGAAAAAAGCATGTCATAAAAATTGAATTGGAAATACTTGGTATGAAGTAACAAGGTGACTGGAGATATAGTGAATAATGTTTTACAGTCGCCATAGGGAAGTAAAATTACAAGGATGGATCCAATAAAAAGTTTACAAGGGTAATAAAAAATTACTTATTGACAATAGACAGAAAATACAAAACGGAATTAGGAGGCATACTTGCCGATCACTTTTCCACATAAATCACCAAATCTATTTAGGCATTTATCTGAACACAGGACCAACTTGTTTAACCTGGTTTGGTAGAAATCCCGTCCTGAACCATTTCTCGAAAGCTGTTTTCACATCACTGTTTGAAGAGAACCTTCTTCCAGATAGGTGTAATCTGGTGCCAAATCTGGGCTGTATGGAGGATGGCTCCAGATTTCCCAATTGAACTTTTGCAGCATATCTTGAATTTTGCGATCAGTATATGTATTGTCATGCAGGAGGATAACACCATCATTCAATATGCTAGGGCGTTTGCGTCTGATGGTTTCAGATGGTCCAATGACTGTTTCCTTTTTCCGAAATTGAAGGAACACTTATCTGGAACAAGGTTCTCTTCAGACAGTGATGTGAAAACAGCTGCCGAGAACTGGCTCAATGGGCAGTGACGTGATTTCTACCAAGCATGGTTAAACAAGTTGGCCCTGAGTTCGGATAAATGCCGAAATAATGATTGTTTCAATATTCCGAAACAAGCACTTTTGGACGATTTTACACCGGAAACAGGTGTCAGGCAATGAGTAAGATGAGCAGATTTCCGGAGTTCTTTTTTAGACCACGTTAAGTAAAATGTAAACAACTCCCCCTTCATTTTCCACTTTTCCCCTTTCTGAGTGAAAATAACTCCGACAGGCGCATGTGCAAAAGACAGGAGAATTTCGGAATACGAAAACATACAAGAGATTTGGTGATTATGTGGAAAAGTGATCGGCAAGTATGCCTCTTCAATCCCTTTGTTGTTTTCTTTCTATTGTTAATAAGTGTTGGCTTTCTTTGATTGACTTTCATAAGACTTCTTCTAAGACTAAACAACATTCATTAGAACAATGTTACACAACTATTACGCTTCGTATCTGCGTACAACGTAACATCGTTCAACCGTATTCGTACTCGTCTCTTTTTTTTAAAATCAAATTCAAAGTAAGTCAGCATCTGACTGTTGCCACTCATCTGATATCATACACTGTTATAGCAATAAATAAATTGATGTCATACTTTTGTTAAGCAATAATATTAAATATGCTTTCATTAGTAATTTTTTATTACTCTTGTAAACTTTTTTTTAAATTCATCTTCGTAATAGATTTTATTTTCTCATTTTATAACTTTCAAGGTCGTAAGTGTGTGTATCCTCTCTCAAGTATGTCGCAGTGCTGTGCTGGTTGAGTTTCGAGGATGAGAACTCTCTATGAGTTAAGGTTTTTAAAAATAAAGTTTCAGAACTCTATAAGAGTTTATTACACAGAAAATTTTCTCTTATTCTCTACCAGATGGAAACACGCATATGCAATCAGCATTTAATTAAATGAATCAGTTAACTGATGATTGAAGTCTGAAAGTATTAAAGTAGTATACAGGGTGCCACTCAAGTCCCTTACCACCCTTTTAACTACCGAATGGATGCAGCTATCTTCATAAGACGGGTGTCTAGGCATGATAAAGTGACTATGCGCTACTGTATGAAACCACTTATAGCGCCACCTGGTGGATAACGGTGGAGTTAGCGTTATTATCTCAAAAACGGTACGAGATAGAGGGGAAAAGTGAATTACAAAGTTGTAGAGCATCATCGATTTAGTACAAAGAGACACCTTATGGTCATGAATGCTTAAAACAGAACCCTTAAAATGCACATTGGTTTGTTTGAGGCTTCCGAAACTGTGACGTCACAAAACATAAACCAAAAGAGAAAAGATTATCTTTCGGACTTTATGATTATAAATTACAAGCGATACCACTGTGCCACGTTGGGGGCTCGTTTTTCGTCCGAAGGAAATAACTTTTGGTTTTTTACAAGAGTAAGTTAACTCAAAACAATTTAATAATTAAACAGTTTTAAGTGATGATTTTTCTTTACCAACTTTTTTTCGATACATCCGAAAAACATTATTGCATTCAGAATATTGCAGCAAGATCGTGGAGATATCATATAAAATATGTTGTGCTAATTCCGTTAAAACGTTAACTAAAATTTTCACTTTGAAGTTCTTAAAAAAGACAAATAATTCAAAGCTTCTAAAATTTAATTCCATATCAGGGAGCATCTGCAACAATAAAATTGGTTAGTATATTAGTGCATGCAGAAGTACATAAACATTGGCTGCACAAATCCTCGAATTGTTTATAGCGATAAACTGTCTGTAATAATATTTTTCTCTGTCCCTCCAATGTCCTTATAAACAGGTTTTACTGCATAATGTAAAAAATACTTAAGGGATGAGATGGCATTTTTTCACCACATTTGCATAAGCCAAGTTCCTGTCTAAACATGAATTTTAAAGTCCTTGTAATAATTGTAAGCGTTGTAAACGTATCTATAACCGCAAACCGTTTTACCCCCGCCCTGCCGAATCATCCGGGATTCTGAATGACAGCCTCTGCAATACTTTCTAATAGCCTATCATTGGGCCACGGCCCGACACCTCCGAAGGAGGCACGTACTATCACTAGAGGGAGGTAACACAACCCCCACCATTGCTATACCCCAGGGGAAGCGAGTGCCCTCTTACTTATCCTCCGGCCACTCATCCGTGAACTCGCGGTGTTCCTCCCCCGGGGATAAACGTTTCTATAAAGTAAATCAATTTTGTTTCATGGAAATAAATATCATTCAAAGAAAGCAAAAAATCTAAGATTAACTCAGAGGCAATCGAAGTAATCAAACAAGGAATCCATTCTAGCCCATTTTATCAAAGGCTAATTACTTTATTCGAAATGGATTCAAAATATTTGGGAAATTTTTCTGTAAGAAGTTTGCATTAAGCCAAATATCGCGTCTCTTCGCCCGAAATTTCCAGCAATAAATATTTTGTATAAAGTTTGTTCATATTCGACTATGTTATCTTTGATTATGCATGTGAATATGTAAGTGTGTATTGTTCTTTAGTTATATTAATGTCCCGTTCTGAATCAACACGAGGGCCATTTTGGGACAGGCTTCGTCATTTTGAACCGCGGTCAGATGACGAGGACGACAACTGTGCAAACTTTCGCAAAACAACGGCGAGAGAACGTTTGACCCCGTTCGTATGAATTAAAGTGCAGCAGGTCCCATACATGCTTGCGTATCTGGAAGGTGTGCATAAATTTTTCTGTGTCTAGGGCCTCCAAACAGAAATGGCACTCCTTTGCATTATGCGACAGAGTGCATTCTGACTGCATCCTTCCACATGACTAAACCGGTACAGCAGCATGAGCTAATCTGGTTCCGCAACGTCGCTTCCAACAAAGGCTCCCGACTTAAAATCCAACGATTGCTTTACCATCTTAATGATTTTCAAGAGCTTTTTCGAATAAATCCATTATCATCTTTCACTTCCAGCCTTTTCCATTACCTGCAAGCCGACATGGGGAATTTTTTGCGAGATAAAAACAATCAACAGAACAAACACACATGTGTTTTAACACGCGCATTTTAGTTTGTTTTTGTGGACTTCTTTATTTGATTAGTTTTTTCTCTCTAGTTTGTTGATATTGTACACTTCATACTCATATTTCTTTCCTGTTTACAGTTTTTGTATGTATATGGTTTTATATGATACTCCCCTTTTGTTTCTTGTATATTATCCCAGATTTTTAGATTTGTATTTTTGTAACCTTTTTCTTCTCTCTGCCTTCGACTTTATTTGCTAGACAGTTAAGGAGTGTCTTCCGATGTCTCTTCCACTTCAGGCTCGCTACATTGTTTAAATAACCAAAAGGTTATAGTCTCAGGGGCATGAAGTGATGTTCTGTTCTGTGTCTAGGGCCTCAAGGCACCCTTGCACCGGCCGGGGAACCACTTAGACTTTTGAAAAAGGTAATCTGGTTAAATTTATGGTGGAAATCTTTCACACAATCATGCCATTACCATATCACTTTGGTTGTCAAAATGCTAGTGGGTACATTTTGATAATTCTTAAATCTTTAACGGTGTTATGTCACCCTAGAAACCTTGAATCATTCTTTTCAAGTTTTTTACTTTCTAAAGCCGCCCATTCACTTCACAGACAAACTGTATATTTTGGAACGCGAGAAGGAAAAAGCGATAAAAATCTATGGAAATGAGCTAACCAGCTTGTCATGGTTGGAATTCCGTCTGGACAGAAATTGGAATCAGAGGGACCTAGAAAGAGACTAGGGAAAAGAACAATTCCTTGCGTAGATTGCAGGCTCGCTTCGAGGGTAGCATAATTTAAAATCTGCTGGTTGGGGAAAATCGAAGAGCGATTGACAAGCAACTTTAGAGAGGGGAAAAAGATAGCTCCCCCCACCATCGTTCAGGGTTAGCGTCCTTTCAAATACAAGTGAATGGCGTGCCTGTATTTTTTGATTAAAATGGGTGGGAAAAAAACCGGGTGAATGACCGGGAACTTACTTTCTCCTTCAAATGAATGACCGGTATCATGAAAGAATTCAATCACAGGATTTTGTTGAATCTCCACGTTAGATACAACCCAGAGTCCGAAAAACACATTGTTGGAATTATGTCTGTTTGTGAACACGATAACTCAGAACCACAACGAGCTAGATGAATGAAATTCGACATACGGTTTTTATCGCCAGAATTGTAGATGTGTATCAGATTTTAGACCGATTCTGTGTAGTGTTTGACTGTCTTTCTATTGGGGTGCATGTGATCGCGATAACTCAGAACCACAATAAGCTAACAAAATTGAATTTAATTCGTAGTCCGGACATCGTAATTATAAATAGATGATGACGGCTCTTGTTATGCAATCTTGGGGGTGCTGTCCTTCCTGCACATTTTTAATCCTTCACTGCGCAGTAATGCATATATGAACAATTAACATTTTTTGGCTTTTTTCGTTAACTTTAAGTAGTTTTATATTTAATGAATAACTAATAGCATCTTTTCTTCAAATAGGTAGTATTTTAACAAATTAATTTCAATAGAAATTTTAAGCTCGAAATTTGTTTTTCAGTTCCGTTTTCTGTATTCCTTAATACATTTAAAAAAATTAGCATTAAAATGAGAGTATAGTACAGAAATAAAATAATTTTCTTATTAATTAACGATAAAAATGCTATAGTATAACTAATATAAACAGAAACGTAAGAGAATACTTATACTAATATTAGTACCATTAAAAATAGATTAAAAATAAAATCCATTCTTGTGTTCAGCGAAAGAACAAAAACATTAACATTGATGATTGTACGACGATTAAAAAGTTTTGTATCCATTGAAATCAAAACAGCTACATATAATCGTATCCCGATTTATATTGTGTGCGTCAGAAAATATTTTATTACTAATTGTTACCCGCGACTTCGTGCGCGAAAAATTTGAATTATTCTTTTTTTTAAATTCACGAATGTAAATGTTTTGTTGCATTTTTAAAGGGGAAAGTAAAAGTTCTGACCGTTGATAATACTTAATTGGACGGCTGACAGGAGTGTAATGTACATGTATGCTGATATAGTTATGTAAACACTCTCTTCTCTTCCTATATCAGTCATAACAGTAGATTTCATGACGGATGGACCTAGGTGCGTAATTTGTAACCGTGTGCCATTGCGCAGTCTCGGTATATCGAGGTTACGTATTAGTAGTACTGACACACCGACATTCAATCTCGGCTTGTCGGAAGGTGCCCCTGACAATTCTAAGATGTTGGAGAGCTATACAGAATATGATGTTCCTTGTTAATGTCCATTACCGTGTCCACAGATGGATTTCCTGTAATAGGAGTGGCGCCAGAGTTCTTGTGACCGACAGACAGACAAATACCTGTAATTAATGCCTTATTTTATAGATATTTATAAAGATAAGCAAAATTCTCAGATATAAAGGTAAATTAGTTCAAAGTCTAAACGTTGCCTATCAACGGAGTAGCTATAAATTTGCGTTATTTGAAAATCGTCTGCAAGTTAGTAAAGCTATTAAACTTTAAAAAATTATTAACAATTGAAGAAAAAATTTCACAGAAAATAAATTGGTATCAATGAAAAGGTAAAATTTGTATCTTTAAGATGGTATAAAAATAATTTTTATCGGACAATGTGTTCCGTAGTTACAGCGGAAAAAGGGATCACGTGATAGTTGATTTTCAAAATAATTTATTCCACATGTTTTCGCATTCCTGAAGGATCACGTGACAGTTGATTGAAAAATAAAATAATCTCCACGCGAATCGCGGAGTCAATGGGCTTTCCTTGTTAACTAATTTTAATCTGTAGTCAAAAATAATTAATTTAATGTGATTTCACCTAGCCTATGTCCGTTCTTGGGTTTCAAGCTACAACTCTGCCAATTTTCATCCAAATCGGTTTTGTAGTTTGGTCGTGAAAGCTTAACAAACAGACAGACAGACACACTTTCGCATTTATTATATTACTAGCTGTTACCCGCGACTTCGTGCGCGAAGAATTTGAATTATTCTTTTTTTTAATTCACGAATGAAAATGTTTTGTTGCATTTTGAAAGGGGAAAGGAAAAGTTCTGACTTTTGATAATACTTAATTGAACGGCTGACAGGAGTGTACTGTACATGTATGCTGATATAGTTATGTAAATTGTTTATCTATGATGATATACTTTTGTATACCACATTATTTGCACGGATGTAGAGGTTGTGTGGGCTCTACACACGTGAACAGGCCACATAGAGTTGCCAAGGGGAAAAATATGGTTTTTCCAAATGTACGCCTGCCACTTTCAGTGTCTGACCCTGAGCCTCGCAAATGATATTTTTACAGGGATTTGTTACCTTTTGAACTGAGATGATAAATCCTTCGGTGTTATCGAAAGGCGTGGAATTAAAACACTCTCTCTTCTCCCTATATCAGTCATAACAGTAGCTTTCACGACGTTTGTACCTAGGTGTGTAATTTTTAACCGTATGCCATTGCGCAGTCCCGGTATATCGAGGTTTCGTATTAGCAGTACTGGCACACCGACTATCATTCTAGACTTGCCGGAAGGTGCCGCTGACAATTCTAAGATATTGAAGAGCTCTACAGAATATGATGCTCCTTGTTAATGCCCATTACCGTATCTACAGAAGGATATTCTGTAATATCTCACCGTGAAAATTAAACAAAACATCGAGAGAATAATTCACTAACGTTATTGGATCACTGTGTAACCGTATTAAAAGCTGTAAATGCTACCAAAACAGGAAACCGGAAGTGTAAAGTCTCCTTTGTTGTTTATGGTCAAAGAAAGCAATATTTTCTTATAGTAATTTTAAGCCCGCGCGTTAAACAGTAATTTGGCTTGAATTTATTTCTATAAGAATAAAAAGTATTGTTAGAAATTACGATAAAAAATATTTTTAAACCTTTATAGCAATCGGAGAAAACATTTCATCGCAATGGAATTAATAGCATTAAAAAGATCATTTTCTGGTCTTTAAAATGGCATAAAAATAATTGTTGTCCAATAAAGATTTCAGAAGTTATTGGCAAAAAACGCCTAAGCATTAGGCTTAAAAGCGGCTAATGTTCGTTATTTAATTAAATATCTTAAGAACTAATTAACTCTGAAAGTTGAAAATAACACCTTTGACCTAAAATATGCTCTATAATGCCGTGTGTAAATTTCACGTCGCTACCGTTCACCGTTTAGGAGGAGTTCTTGTGACCGACAGATCGACCGACAGACAGACAGATACATGTAAATTCTGCCCTATTTTATGGATACTTATAAATATAAGCAAAATTTTCAGAAATAAAGGCAAATTAGTTCAAAGTCTAACCATTTCCCAGCAACTGAGTAGCTATAAATTTGCGTTACTTCAAAATCGTCTGCACGTAAAATTTAAAAAAATTAATAAAAATTGAAGGAAAAATGTCACAGAAATAAATTTGGTATCATTGAAAAGGTAAAATTTTTATCTTTAGGATGGTATAAAAATAACTTGTAAGTTACAGCGGAAAAAAGGATTACGTGATAGTTGATTTTAAAAATAATTTATTCCACATGTTTTCGCATTCCTGAAGGATCACGTGACAGTTGATTGAAAAATAAAATAAACTTTATAGCGAATCGCGGTGTCAATGGGCTTTCTTTGTTAACTAATTTTAATCTGTAGTGAAAAATAATTAATTTAACGTGATTTCACCTAGCCTATGTCCGTTCTTGGGTTTGAAACTACAACTCTGCCAATGTTCATCCAAATCGGTTTGGTAGTTTGGTCGTGAAAGCTTGACAGACAGACAGAGAGACACACTTTCGCATTTATTATATTATTAAGGATTTTGTTAATGTTAGAAAGCTGAGTTCAAGCTCTGATGTATTATGTAGTAACGGGAATTGCCAAGAGGAGAAAAAAATGATTAATTTATTCTATTACATCTAACTAAAGGTGAAATGCGATAATTTAAATTGGGAATATACTTTTTAATATTCCGTAAGAAATTCTGTTCCTTTAAGCGAACCGTGTTTTATTCAAAATCGAGGCTTCGTAAACTCTGAATCATGATCCCAAACAGAAAGGTACAGATTATTAGGGTTCACTAAAATTTTGAAAACTTGTCTATATCACGAAAAATTTCTCGTATGCATTTCATCAGCATTTATAACTAAAAAAAATAAAATAAAATCTTTTGGATTGCAAGAAATTCCATTACTATAAAAATTTTTTTCAATTAAATTTTTATTTATCATTAATTATCTTTCATTTCGTTATTTCTGTTCAAAATTTTAGCACGTGAAAAAATTTTCCGCTCAAGAAAACGCTTAAAACTCCGTTTCGAACGCGGCAGGAAGTGTCGACTTCACAGTGCCCTTTCAGCTTAAGACGAGTGTTGTGGTTAATTACAAAAAGGCCATCATCAGCCCATGCACTTCAGGGACATGCTCCCGCACGAGATATGTCTCAAACACAACCACATCGCCATTGTTGTGCAATCCAGGGAAACGAGAATCTAATAATTCATCGGGCTATTTCTTAACCTCATATTTGAGGTGTCCCTCGGAGGGGGTTCTCTTCGTGGATGGGGGAGGCCACAGAAATAAGAAGGGAGGTGAAGAGATAAACCTAATGCCAGAGGTACTAAAAGAGCTCGGGATTCCAAAAATAGAGATCGCAAAAAAATGGAATACTTTGTCCCAAGCACTCTCATTTTGTTGAAAGACTGTGACATGGCTCTTATCTCTAGACCTTGTGGTTATGTCCGGATATCCTATCATTTAAGTGGCAATCCCCTCCCCCGTCTTCATTGTGCTCTTGCTGCTGCACACATCCGCATTTTACATATTATTTTAATATCGTCATTTAAAAGTCATCGGGTTGTGTATTAAGTTGATAAAATGTCATCTCGGTATCTGTATTGGAAACCAAAAAAATGCTTTAAGAGAATTATTTACAATCAAATGAATATATGGAGATAACAAGTTGCCTAAATCAGAATTCATTCGCTGTTAAAAAATCTTAAAGAAATGGGACTCTTGCGTCGGGATGATTTCGTATAATCAAGAATGAATAGATATTACCAGCTTTTAATGTGAGAAAAATAAAAGAAAAACCATACAGTTGAGATTTAACTTGATGCCATGCGAGTGATTAGTGTTCAGCGTATCCAACACAGATAGAAATTGATCAGTCTAATGAAGAGTCCAGTTGTATAAGTATAAATGTACCTGTAATATTAACATCGTGTCTTCGATAGCTGAACGCATACGAGACAGTTACTGCTAAAACAATGCTGACAGCTTTACTGGATATAAGGATATCATAAGAAGCTGACAGCTTTCGTAAAGCTAAGAAATTTTTCACTGGTAAATAGAAGACATTGAACAAGTAGTGAAGTATTCCAATTCTAGGTAAATTTTGCAGTGCGAAGCTAAGAGTGTGCGTCTATATATATTTTTTCTATACATACTTTTATTCTTCCAAATTCTATTAAATGCTTCATGCTGTGGCTTTTGTCATACCTTTCTTTGGTCATAGGTTTCTTACAGAAATAGTCCATTAACCGATTCGAGTTGAAAATTGTATGCTGGATTCTTCGACTTAAATCAAGTTGGAGGAAAACATATGCTTTAATCTTTTTCATGAGTGGCATGTCTTTTAAGACTACTATTGACACATGTGTCAAATGAGTTGCATTGCCGTTGCTTAGATGCTCAGACCGATTCTTCTTGCACCGATGATTAATAGTTTTACAACTTAAACCAGCGATGAATTTGAGCCCCTTGGACACTTGAAATACTTAACGTATTCGGTGGATCTGTAGCATAACATGTTTTCGACTAATTTTTACTGATTAAAAGAATTGTATAAGTGAGAACAGTTCCAGCCAAAGAAAGAATTGAGCTTCTTCGGAAATAGATTATTTCGCACCCAGACAACACGAAAGTTGGCTTTTCCAAGATTTGATTCTGAATATATCTTTCATTCTTCCCGTTTACCAATTGCAATCTTTGTTTCGTTTTCCTTCGAAACGTATCTTTAAATCTGTCTTCTTCGATTGGTAATCCTCCAGCCGCCCATAAACAAGCCAGAAGGCCGCCTGAAGAACTGAGGAATACTACAACCAACTGGTTTAGCACAACATAATCTTGAGTGTAAATCTTACTGTCCACAATGAATGCCCCAAATATAGAAGTGCACGCACTGAATTGGGCTGTAGCTATGAGAAAAGACGGTGCAGAAAATATCTTTTGAATGAAGTGCACAAGCCTTTCGATTTCAGCTTCACGTCCAAGAATATCTCGCTGTCTGGAAATAGTAAATTCCTGTGCTGAACAACTTTCAATGTCGTCCGTAATGAGGCTCAGCTTCCTGCAAACATGTAAGCACAGCGAGGAATACAGTAGACCGACCAGATTAGGATACGTGGGATATATAAAACTATGTAATATCCATGCTAGACTGTTAACCAGAATTCCAACATAAAAAGTGACTTGAAAACCATACACATAGTAGAAATCGGTCTTGTTTGAAATCGTTTGTTTCAGCACTTCTTGGGTTACGCATAGGAAAGGTACGCTGCATGTTAGATAGAAGAATACTTTTTGAAATTTAGTAAAAAAGAACGATTGACTCTTTGAAACACTTCTCAACAAATTCGGTAAACGTTTTCTTTGCCTTCTCATACTAAACCAGATAAGAGTGCCCAGGAAATAAGTGCTGAGATGAAGCAGCGACAATTTCAAATGAGTGGAGTTCCGATGGATACAAATCATTATCAAGCTAGTAATAGTTGGCAGAATAAAAAGACAAGAAAACACGCCAAATAGTACTCGATTTTCAGATTCATACAAATGACACATCCAGCGAAGGAAAGTCATGAGGATATTCTCACTTTTAAAATATTTCAGACATTTCTTAACTTTCATACTTGTTGGCAAGGTTCTCATGACATGTATTTTGGATACGTCCTGACCATCTACGTTCTTGCTCACAGAGGCGGTTTTTTCTTTAGCCTCCTTCATGTCTTGCTAGATCATACGTATATCTGAAACAGATGAGGGTTGGGATAAATTTCTTTTGTTAGAGAAACTGTTATTGTAAACTGGCTTGAAGCATGAAAAAAACAAGAAACGAATCTTTATGAAGTGTGTCCTCTGGCTATTAACATAATAATGTCGATATTGAAAGCCTTTGAAGTGAATATTTTCATATTCTACTAGATACCATTATCGATTTGTCTAAGATCACAATAAATTTCAATTATCTTATAAAGCTTTTATCATTTTATTATCACATAAACCTTTTTTCAATTAGAAACATGAAGCGCCGTTTTTCGTTTAAAAAATCATTAAAAGTAATTTTCTCCTGTCTTTTATTGGACACAATCAATACATGTGAATAGAGCCTCTTATTTAATTTTCTTTATTTCATTCTTTTTTACTCCTTTCTTCACGTTTTTATTCAATGGACTCCCTTCATGTTTGCAAAAATGGAATTTTGGATTAAATCGATTTTTCCCTCTTCTGCTGATGACTGAGAGTTCTGAATTATTATACAATTGTGTGAACTTTTTTACAGTGCAATATTTTAATAATTGCAAGCTATATATCTCTTGTCCCGTATTTTTCATCTCACAGCGTTTTTTAAAGTACAGCCTTAATTATGAAAACCTCATTCATTATTTCATTTACCGTAAGGAAGTGAAATGACGCAAACACTTAGCTTAATAATATTTTTAAAAGTAAAGGAATTGATATTTTTCTGTTTCAATAAATACAGTAGGACCCCGTTAATCCGGACGAATTCAGGCACATGGACGTCCGGATTAGCGGGATTTCTGGATTAGCAAGGTTTTTAAAAAGTAACGTAAAACACTTTTTTCAAAAATTGTATGTATAGGTACTATGGTATATTTGTATGAACTAGTATTGTTATAGATAAATCGAATGAACATGATATGTGCTTACATAATTACTACATATGTAAGTGAATGAACATAATCAGTGTCCAAAAATGTCAGTGATTATTTTTTTTCTCGGCCATTCCAATTTTTAGTTCAAATGCGCGGTCTCTTAAACGTCTGAGGAGCAGAATTTTGTATTCTTCAAAATTTTGCTCTTCAGCCCACTGTAGTGAAGTGTTGAGTGCCGCCATAGCCTCAGAATGAGAAATTTTGACGGGGTTTACAGGGGTAACGACGTCATCATTATCATCTTCTGCTGTTATCGTCCGGATAATTTATTCGTCTGTTATAATTTCATTTCGAGCCAAACTGCCATCAGTCTCAGCAGCCCACGGGAGGGCTTTAGTATTCGACATCGGGTTCGTGTTTTGTAATTAGTTAATGAGCGATGCAAGCTGAATTTCTTCAACTTCAGAATCAATAAAATTGGGAAGCAAATTTTTCCACGACTTGTTGATCAGCAATGTAGACACAGATCCCAACAGTTAGCAAAACTGAACACCACATCTTTTAAATTTACATTCGTCAGTGTTTCTTAAAAATTTTCATTGTGCACAGGATCATTAAGAATGTCCGTAAGAAGCAACTTGTGATATCCCAGCTTGACGTTTTGAATAACATACTGATCCATGGGTTGTATCAGCGCAGTCTTGTTAGGGGGTAGAAACATTGCGAAATTTCACCGTCATCAGTGCACAGTTCTAGTGCATTCAAACAGTAAAATAGTTATAAACTATTTATGGATTATCTCGTTTTATTTGTAGCAAAAGTAAAATTCGAATTATAGAACATGTGTTCACTAAAGGAGAGATATACACCTGTATAACTTATAGATTAGAAATTTCTCACAACAGTGTCTTAGAAACAAATACATTGCTTGCAAGAATTAGTCGATATAAGTTTTCCAACACAAGACAAGGATAGCTTTATAGAATCTATGTTTTCCCCCACCGTTAAACAGGATCGTCAACTTTGTCGTCGAGACTGCAGGATGATGAAATCCTTCCTTGTCATTTTGCTTTAATGGAGTTATCATTTATACTCATTAATATTATGAAACATTTTTGTTGTCGTTATATACAGTGAATGACAAGGTTTTCCAATCAGAATCGTTTTAATGATCGTCTTTATACTCCTAAGAATATTCTTCTTTATTCTAGAATTATTTTACCACTTAGAATAAATTTTTAATTCTATTGAATTTAGAACAGCAACAGACGAATGTGTTCTAAGAATAATAAGTGAAATATAGTTGGGATTTTCTGAGGAAAGTCTGCAATTTTATTGTAAAGTGTGTGTTGTTAAAATGGAGTCTAAAGAATGAAACAACAAAGTAAGATGAATGCATGTCAACTATTCATTAATGTTCTGATACCGTGTAATCGATTAACCAGATTGGTTCTATAAGATATAGTACTGCTTTTTTATTAGTTGAAAACTAATTTTTAGAAGCAATTACTCGTATGTTATCACATTAACTGAACATATTTTCGCAATCGGTACATGTACGTAACGTAATTCCAATGAATAATTCCTTTATAAATGCATTTTACTATTGAAACGTATTTAAAAATGAATAACCATATCAATCCTTCTAATCTACAATACGTGATTCTATTCAAAAGGTTCTTTTGTATAAGATACATTGAATGCAAATTTTATGACTCAATCGTAATGGGCGTTGTATCACAAAATGATTTATGATAATCAACTTGAAATTGGGATAAAACGTATTTTCGTTATTAGCAGAGCGGATTATAATAATATGAGATATCCCAAAGATGTTAAATTGTTTTACAAGAATAAAAAACTTCTGGTATGACTGAAGTTTGTTCTTAAATCATGTTAGTTTTTAGTTATATTTTTAATGAATAAAATAAAAAAAATCTTTTTCATCAGTTGTAATTATCCCGTAAAAAATTGGGAATACTATTTCATCGACAATCTCGTGTATTTGGTATGAAGGAAGTCAATTATAATGTGGAGATATGAATGCCTTAACCAGCGCGTTATGCAAATAAATCTTGATTATCTATAATATAAAAGCTCAGAGAAGCCGGTAACGCAGGGCGGAGTTAAAAATATTCCCGCCCATTTGGACCACGTCATTATCGGATGCCCAAATCACAATTTCTGTTTTGGCGCCAAAAAACTCAGAAAG
>BGPR01007436.1:37080-71201 GCA_013235015.1 Araneus ventricosus | reverse complement strand
ATGGTTTTGTTTGTAGACGAGGGCAGTTTTTTCTGTCGTCTCTCTCCAGAAAGTCAAGTTCGGTCGATGTTCGCGGGCATTTGCAGAAAATCGGGAGATTAAAATCTGTTTCAATCCTTTTAATTTAGTTTTATACTCAATTTATTTATTTCGTTTTAACGTCTGACTGACTTCAAGTGGGAATTTAGTATATGTAAAGGCATTGTTTCCGTATTCATTATTTTTAGATTCGGGTTATTTGTTTTTCTTTTATATGTTGCTAATATAATCAATGAGTAGGTACAGAGACTTTCAGCACGTTTGCACACTCGAGTTATGTACCAATAAAAGAGGGGGGGGGGCAATAGAAATAGTTTTGTTGTTTTTAACTTTCTTTGCTGTCATAAGGAATTAAAAGAAGATGAATACTTGTAGAAAGTAACTGTTGACATTTTTTTTCAGATCTGTCAGAAATTGCAATGAGTTCTACGGTTTTTATTTATTTATCGAAATAAAAGAAAGCAAATGAAATAAATAATGGCACAGAATTTTGATTTCTCTCATTTATGATTACATTTAATTCAGAATTCTTTTGCGATACAACGTAAATTTTTTTTATTATATCAGTTTCTGTAAATAAGTTAACCACATTCACTGCCAATTATAATAACGTTTCTCCATATGCTATTATACAAGTTGTGTTTTGTAGATAAAATGCAAATATTTTTTTATTAATCAGATTTGCAGATTTTTCTTTCGCTAGGCTAACAGTTGCAATCTTGCGATATTATTTTTCAGGAAGCATAATCCACTTTACCATATGTTTGTTTATTTACAAAAAGTTCTTGAGAATTTAAAATCATTACTGAAAGATCCAATGATCTTATTTCCTCTATTCTAAAGAAACTTTCGCGAATGATGTTTATAACTTATTTAATTTATTTAACGGCAAATTATTTAAAGAATAAAATATTTATCACAATCATCATCGATTCTGTTTTCTTCAGTTAGTTCATGAAATGTAACTCATTATAGCCGCGACAAATGTAAAAATCTGTTATAGCCATGGTCAATACGGTTTTCATTGAAAACAAAGATGTATTTAATTTTTTCCATTTTTTTTCTTATCAACACGTATTCTTCCGATGTTTCTAGGTTCCAGTATTCTAGTTTGACGATTTTCGCATGCAACTGTAAACGCTTCCATTTGAAAACTATTTCATATCCATAGGAATTATTCTGAATTTAAATAATTCAAATAATTTTATTGTTCTTATAATCTTATGTACTAAAGTCAGGCTTTTAGGTTGGGTTTACTAAATGCTTCTACGACTATGAATTCAGGGGAAATTTACGTCAAATTTTCCATTGAGGAAAACGGTAACTAAAAAGGTGTATATGAAGCTGAAAAAAAGAAGTTTTTTTTGTTTTTTTTCGTAACTTTTATGCTACCATAAAAGTTTTTTTTTTCTGATCGCAACTTACCGCAGGCTTTCTTTTCTGATCACAACTTATCTTAGAAGACTTCGCCTTCTTCATAGATTATCAATTCGGTACAGTGCTGAAGAAAATTACATTCCAAATTTCTTTTGCCGCCAGCAAACCAAGCAAATAAATCACTATCATGGTTAGAAAAAAAAAGTTAGAAAATTCAATAAACTTTAAACCTTGTCCTACAAACTTTATAACTTGATCAATTTTTTTCTCTTGAAGGTAATTATTCTTGGAGACTAAAAAGTTCGATTTTTGTCACTTTTTTCCCTACCATGGAAAAGAAGCTTGAATTTTAGTAGATTTTTAAAGGATCGAATTTTTTAAAAAAAGCAATTCTCTGACTTAATAGAATGGAAAATAGATGGAGAGTAAATGGGCTAAATTGTCCCATCCCTGTGCCACTTTCTTAGTAGTTTCAATGTTTGATATTTTGCTGTATTCAAGAGCTGAAGCCCCCATCCTTTTGGCTCTTGGTTTAAGATGGCTGAATTTACTTAGATTTTAGGAGAAAAGCAGGTTCGCTTTGGCTTTATGACCGTCGCAATCAACTGGGTCACTGAGATCAAATAATATTCTTCTTTTTTTTACCTCCTCCCCCCGGTGCATTTTAATAAAAGCGTTACCACAAATAATCCGCTGGAGAAGAAGGTCGCTTGGATAAATTTTTCCAAGTTGACATTCTTTACATTCGGATGAAGAGCTATAAGAATTGTGAGTGTGATATCGAAGCCTTTTTTAATTGAAAAAGCAGCTTCGTGAGCAAAAGTTGTCAACAATTCGAAGTTGAACTTCCAACTCCAAAATTTATCTAGAACTGATAACACTGCGCAAATATTGGGGAAATTTCTTTATTTAGACAGAACGCCGCCCCATATCCCCGTGCCTCATGCCATTACAGCATCCCTACCGGTTGGGTGGACATGGGACAACTCTCTTTATTTAGACAACTCACTTACACCTGACTTTGAAGCATTTGTTTCTAGTACATGAATCAATTTATATTCTAAATTTCTCAAATCAAAATAATAACGACGTGACTAAACTTTCTATCCGTGGTTATCTATGCGTGAAAATTAGAGATGTATAAAATTTTGAACTCCTTGCAGACAGATATAGGTGCTAACATTAATTTTTATATTGTTAGATATAAGTATAACATAAATATGCACGGAGTCCAATCTAAACGTGACCCAATATCTAATTTGTAAACCGTTAGATGTAGGGATGTATTTCCAACTGGAAAAATGCTATAAATGACGTAAAAAATTATATTTTATGTTTTTTCAGCACATAACTATGCTGCTGAAAAAGTTAAGAAGTCTAAATTTTTATACAGTCCCCCGGCCTTTTTAGTTATATTTAATAAAATATTCTTGACAGACTAGCATTTTAAGCATATAAAGTTCAACCCTTCTTAATTAAAACTGACCGAGTTATAGAGCTTTAAATGCCATAATTTTAAACTAATCAGGTGCTGCAACGAGCAAGCCCTGCGTTGATTGGAGAATCTTCCTCTAGACGACCATTGAAAAGGTTTAAAATCGTCTTAAGTAGCGGTATTCAAAACTCGGTCAGTTTTAGTTGCAGAACAGTGCAACTTTTTTGTTTAAAATTTTAGTTTGTTAACAATATTTTGCTAAATATGAGTAATAGGGACGAGGGACTGTATTAAAACTTGGATTTGATATTTTGTTCGCAAATACATTTATTGATTCAGACAGCATACAAAATAATATTTTACTTCATTTAAAGCATGCATTCCTTTTCAGAAATATTTTTATATTCTCAAAAATCTTAACATATAATTCTTTACGTTACTTAAAAAAATTATTTAGTTTTGCTACTTTTCCATTATTGGAACTTAATCTTGGCCAAGCTGAGGTGTTGGCGTTGTTCCATTTTCGTGCCAACATTCATAACTGTGCCAAATACTTGTGACAGATCACCAAAATGCTACAATTTCTAAATGTTCTGTTTTTCAATAACGAAATGTTTGCACTATAACAACGTCAAGAAAAATTATTTCTGGAGAAGAAATCCAATCTCGGATCTCTAGATTTCGGAAAATGTTTCATTTTAACAAAACCTGATTTATATAATACATAGAAAGCGTCAGAAATTCCGAACGATAAACTTCAGTTTTTGAAACCTGCAGTGAATAATATAAAGTGATAAAGTTTTGTAATTAACTCCTGGCGAAAGCAACACGACTCTCGGATGGAATTATTTTAATGACTGTCGAAACGAGATACTTCCAATTTTGCCTTCTTCCCTTGCAGTATTTAAAAAAAACTAAGGCAAATAAAAGAAGCAGATGGCTCAACGTGGTGTTTGCAGTAAGTAAAGTTTTTATTTTTAATATTTATCAAATAAATAGACCTATTTAAAAATAATTTTTTGATAGTATATAAAATTCATATTTATTAAACTCTAGACGACCCGACTTTTTGTTCTTCTATTGCCGTTCCGTATAAGTGTATGAATTAGAGTAATAAATAGTTTTTAAAATTAATTTTGAATTTTAATTGTTTATTTAAAATTTATTTATTTAGAAAATTAAATAGTCCATATCAGAAATATTATGACGTTTTGATAATATCAGAAATATAATCCTACATTTATTGATTAGTTATTAAAATATTAAAATTAAATTTAAAAAGTGCGATGTCTCAGTTATATCAACATCTACCACTGAGCATATACGGTAAAACCTTAGAATATTAGCAAATGAATTCTCAAAATAAAATTTTAAGACGGATATTTAAATGAAGGAAAATAATTTCCTCTCTTTTCAAGTCATTCGAAGTTGAGATCGTAGTGAATTATGACCACCCACGATCTTACCTATTTTTTTCTTCTTTAATTGCAGCAAAAAAATTTTCTTTAGACATGAAGTCGAAGTTTTACTTAAAGGAAAATAGGTATTATGCCTAGAGGTACTCACACTTTCCTGTTTTACCGCCAGAAAACAAGTTCTTATATTCCGTTATAAAATATTTGAGATTTCGTACAGCTCACAATATAAGGGTTAAGGTCATGAACTGAGATAAAAACAATCACTTAGATGTTTCTTCTATATATTACTGTTTGGAAAGTAATTTTAATTATTTAAAAAATATTCTATGGTTCAAAATTAATGAATTTTGGAGATTATATTACGTGAATGAATAGACATGCTACTTATTTTTCAGCAAAAGTAATTTTGGGAGGTTAATGGCAATTGGCTTCCAGTTTCAGATGCCATTATTATTAAGAAAATATAAGACGACGAAGTTTTATTTATTGTTCAAATAGAAAAAAGTACATAATAATAAAACCTCCTAGACTAACATCCTTAAATTTAAATAGCTGAACATATGAGATCAGAATTCCTTACAAAATCCTGCCCGATATTGCGATAGAAAATCTTTTAATGTTTGATATTAAAATGTGGACATTCTTCCATTCAGTGTGCCATGCAATGTAGAAACGAGTGTCGAAGTTGCTATTGCAAAATAGCGACAATTTTTGAATCCATTGTCTCCATATTTTTTTCTGCTATACATGATTATTTTTTCATGCTGCTATACTTATATTCTTATGAAATATATGGAGCTGCTTCTTAAACGAAAAGTTTTCAGCGGATAATGCTGTTATTAAGATAACCCAAAGATGATATTTTTGTTTTTCAACGCATTTATTTCTACCATTAAATTTAAGGATGAGAGACTTTTAGACTTTAATTAGGACTTTTCCTATTTTTTTCCAAAGAACTAATATTAACTGAGTTAATTTTATTTAACAACTATCAATTTTAGAACTTTAAGCTTAGAATGAATAAAACCACTAAGGCTTATATATATATATATATATGAATTATTCTAGAAAGTTTGAAATTATCCATTTGCTTTTGGCGTTACCATCGTGTTTTAAAGTTCAACTTGATGGTATTAAACATTTAATTAGCTTTTTCAATTAGTTAAGACAAATATAAAAAGTATTCATTACTAAAATATTAAGTTTATTATATGAGATCTATACCAACACTTATTTCTCTTTATTCGTTCATTTAAATTGCCATATAAGAACAGTAATGAAAATATCACTCAATTTTCAGAAATGAATAACCAACGATTTCTTAACTCTTTCTTCTCTTGCTATAACTTTTTTCTTATTAAGACCTTCTCATACACATTGGGATTTTAAACTCATTCCTTTCTCGGCTAATTTAGGGGGAGAAATATATTTCATGACTAATTTAATGTCATAAATAGTAGATGAGGACCCAAAACTGGAAATAAAATTAGAAAATAATGTATAAATTACTGTTAAAGAATGATAAATATTATTTGAAGCAGTTACTCAGCTAATTTTAATTACATATTTTCAATTAAACTGCCATTTTTGATTATTAATACTGAAAAGGGGTACGAAGGGAGGAGTAGGTACGAAAATTGTCATGTCCCACTCTATACTTTAAGTGAGCCCATTTGGAGGCATAACTCATAGTGTAAAATGTCCTGTTGTCTGAATTTGCTTAAGCATAATCGAATGCAAAATATTATGTAACTTATTTGTTTTAATAAATTATTAAAAATTAAATAAGTATTAGTTCCTGACATCAAAACCATTTCTGACGTATCAGCTGCATTACTAATGTCATCTAACTAACTCTCATTTTATACAAAAAGACAACATGAAAATTTATAACAGAAATACTCTTCTCTGAATGGAAAAAAAGTGGGCTGGCTATTCATTTTAAGCAAAAAGAATTCATATAAGGAAAGTCCTTTGTCCAATAAAGACGCCTTTTCCCTTGTAACTACATTTTAGCTTCCATGTTAAAACGGGGCTTTCAGTCCATTCGGAAACAATAAAATCCAATTGAAAGGGTAGACAGAAAAAAAGGCAGATATCTCTTTCTCAGGGCGCAATCTAATAAAAGGAAGTGACCGCTCTTTTTTCTTCGGACAAGAGCCAGTGGTCAAATATTTGTCTTGCTGTTAAGCGTCTGAGCGCACAAATACAGTCATTACCTGCTCCGGACTCTTTTTCTGGACAAGAAGTGTCAATTTTCCTTACCATACAGAATCTGCAGTTTTTGCGCAGATCATTCCAAGCCTCATGAACTAATGATTCTCTGAGCGAATCCTTGAATCACTTTAAGATTTTATACAATAATGTAGTTAAAGAAGGCTCGTGGATAATTTTTGCTTAATAAGCTTTCTATCTTTCAAGTGGATACACCATTAACTGCAAGTATGCATAAAAATTTCACCGTCCTGCAAATAGCACAAGGTTGAAAGTTGATGACGGTCACCATGAAGCTCCACGAGACCCCTAGAGGACACACGTGGCGTGGAGCCCATTCATAGATCACAAAAACGCACCCCGACAGTCGAGAATCGACCATCGTCCATACTGCAGTATCCTCTGTTCTCCCTAAGCACGTTTTCTGCCCATTTAAGCAATTTTGTCCACTGACTGGAAATCCCGTGGACTTAAACTCGCAGAGAACGCATTCCAACAACATCACATACTTTTCTAATGTGTTGCATTACATTCATCATTTTTAAAAATTCTAAATATATGATAATACTTCATCGCATGCAATATAGAATACATATTAAAAATTTCATCACTTCACAATTACACTAGAACAAACAATAGGTCTTAACCCCTTCTTGGTCGCCTTTTGTGCGGCTTTTTTGTGCCCGTAAGGCAGGCGTCACATGTCATGGGATGAAGAGAAAAATTGCACTGTTGAAAGCGAATTCGTCGCTACACAGGCGTCTCATTATATTCCGCGATTTTGACAATCTAAGCAATAAAATAATTGGCAATAAATAATTTCAATGTGGCTTTTACGCTCTGATGATCAAGAAAGTTTGTAACGCTGTTTTCATGGTAAGTGTGTAAAACAATTTTAAAAAACGTTTTTTACATATAATTCTTTTTATGCAGATAATTATCTTAAATACCTCAAAGCGATAGATTTGAAAAATATATTATCACAGAGTATTTTGTTTTAATTTAAAACTTGGGTGCATTGCAGGGAAAACTGGAGACCAGTGAACGGGATATCACAAGTATGACCACCAGTAGTTCAAGAAAAAATTGTTTTCTGACAAAAATATTTTGCATTTTCAAATTCAGGATAGAACATATATTAATTTGCAGCAATAAAAAATGCATTTTTTGGGTCGGAAATTCGAAAGCAAATCAGACCAAGAAGGGGTTAAATCAATTAGAATTCAGTGTACAATTCAATTTTTCAATTAATAAGGACACCATATATAAAAGGAAACATTGGTATGGATTCTGCGCATGGGGTTTATGCTTTTATGTAGAGAAACTAGCTCGCATTACGAGGAAAAGCCGCAACAGGTCTTTACATGTCACTTATTCACCAGACATAGTTTTTTCACCTTGGACCGACAGTACATTAACGGCAGATCAAATTTGACTGTTTACGGATTTTAAGGCAGAAAAGGTTCTGTCGTATTCCATTTACAAATCGATGTTCCGCCTTACTTCGTTCATGACAGTATTTAAAATAATTAACATTATCTTAGTAAAATAATGTTAAGTGCAGTTTCACATATTTTCGATTAACTTTAACTAGATGCAACATAAAAGTTAATAGCATTAATAAAATTCGTCAATGCAAGAGAGAATAAATATATTGTTCCGAGCGCCATCTTTTACTTACAAAAGGAGGCGAAAATGATGACGCAAGTTTCTTGGATTAAAATAATTTAAATTACACCCAATTATTTGCAGTAAACAGCCGCAAATCTAAACTGTCTGAAGAAATACTCTTTTATATCTCAAATTCAATAGGATCTATATAAAAGAATCGCAGAGCTTACTAGGCTTCACCGCGTTGGATAGCTGGACCAAGTCTAAAACTGAACTTCAGGGCAGCTCTTCGCCTTTTATAGTCTGACAAAGTGAAGAACTAAACTTTCTAGAATTTTCCACGTATCTCGAGAAACAAGCTTCGCCAAGCTTCGGGACTTCGCTCTTCTCAAACAAACATCTGGAGCAAAACTCGGTCGACGAGTCCCCAAAAATGTCGCCAAAATATGCTGCCAAGTCCCAAAATCGCCTCAACAGTGTGTAAGAAAAGGATGAACAGAGAAAACTCGTGAACTGCTTGTATGAGTGAATACATTCATGGGGGGAATAACAACCATTAGGTAAATAAACAAAATATGCGTGTGTATACAACATAGTTCACGTCAATTATTTTATACGCAATTTTTATATATTAAATTTTCTTTGGCCTTTACATGTTAACTTAATTTTAACTTGTGGATAAACTTTTATTGCTTGTGCTTTTTTCTCTTAATTTGGAAGTGCTGAAAACAAATTTTATGATGATCAATTTTAGTTTAAAAAAAAACGGAAATGTCATCATCTTCTATCTATTTATCACAAGCTAGATATGCTAGACTAAAATTTTATTTACTTGCTTAATCCGCTAGAATTTTAACAGAAAACAGTATTTGTAACCTAAAACTTTAAGAAAATACGGTAAACTTTTAGATAAAATAAATCACAATTTTAGTGTAATAAAAATTTGGAATCAGACCTGAATATCTGTGGAAACTGCAATATTTATTTTTCGGTTAAAAGCTAACAGTGATTAAAACACAATATCCAAAGTTTTTATTTATATCTAGTGGAACATTTAAATAAAAAAAATATGTACCCATATGTGACTAAAGCCATTTCTTAAGAAGATAATATCTTTGAGAATTTATAAAAATTCTTTTAACGCAATTACGATTAAATTAATAAATATTTATTCGTCAAGCAATGACGACTTTAAATTATCAATTATTTTAGGATCCATAATTTCCCTATTCCATTTTATACGAAGACTTACGTTAAAATATTTGGGTATATTTCTCAATTAGTAGCCATAATTTCGAAAAACAACTTTCTCTATACTTAAACAAAGCATTTTATTTTATGAAGCTATCACTTAGTTATATTAGCATATTAATAAGCTACAAAGTTCGAAATGATGCTGTTTGCGTTCAATTTATCGAGCCATCAGTGCCAAAAGTTATCAAAAATTTACTCCTTATTTCATTAGGTAAACAGTTATTAGCAGCTTTTATTCATTAGCTCTCACCAGCTTGTCCGGGTGGGATTTACTCCTGCTGCTATTGTTTGAAGCTTGTATCCTCAGAAACTTTGATAATCATTATCTGGCGTCTTTAAGGCATTGTTTAGAAATGCTGCGTCGAATCTTAATGATGTTTTATAAGAATCTACAAGATTCCATAATTTGAGAGAGGCGTTTGTTATTCATAACATCATTCACCTAAAAATTTTATATTATCTATTGTGTAATATGCGAAACAGAACGAAAAAATAATGGACTGTTATAATTTAAATTAACATAAGACAAACAATGTAAAGGGAAAGAAACCAGAAATTAGAGTCTGAAAACATTAGAAATTCTAAGGAAACCATGAATGATTTGTTGTTGCAATTTTCAAGAGATAAAGAATAATAATAAATTGCAAAGAGTGAATTCTTTATTTTTAACCTAGTCAACAGAGATTTTTATTTATTATGTAGACGATTTTGCAGCAACACTTAAATATCAAACTTGCATGTACTAGCGATATTTTTCTGTTTATTATGCATTTAATGAAAGTTTTATATGACCTTTTTTATGTTTGGAACCAAATGAATGGTCGAAATATAAAATGAATTCCTCTAAGTATAAGATTGATTTTGCTCTTCATGATGTTTTCAACCTACATTAAACGCTTTCAACTCCAGGAACAAGGATTTTTTTCGACAATTCACCATTAATTTATAAGTATTTTTAATATCTTTAGAAAATTTAAAATTGCTTTTTCTGTATACATTTTTGTACCTTTTCAGATTGGCTGTATCTTTGTGAAAAGATGCAATATTTTATACACAGAATTCTAAATGACATTTATAAAATATTTTTAAAAAAATGTTATGGGACTATATGTGTTTTAAATTTCTCTCTGTACCAGACAGATCTTCAAGCATATTCCATCCCGGAGATATACAAGACAGTTTCTTTTTTATGAATAATACATTCTTGGACCATGCTCTCGCTGCAATAAATTCGTTCGTTAAAGATGCACTTATGGTACATCTCTTAAATTTGTCGAAAACAAGTATCAGACAAGATAAATAATTTATCATTATTTTTCATATCTTGAAATTTAAAATTGCTTTTTGATAGCATTTTTGTACACTTTTCAGATTGGTACGTATCTTTGTGAAAAAATCGAACAATATTTGCTGCAAATTTAAGATAACTTCTATAAAATATTTAGTAAAATGTATTGGGCTAGTATTTGTTTAATTTCTCCTCTGTACCAGACGGAATTCTTCAGCATATTATTCCATCCGTAGGAGATATACAAAGACATGTTTCGTCCTTTTTTATAGAATAATACCATTCTTATTGGACCTGCTCTCTGCTGACAAGAAATAAATTCTTGTTAAATACATAGTCATCACAAATTTGAGAGAAAACAAATGCGAGATAAATGATTTAATCATTATTTTTAATTCTTTGATAAATTTAAATTGTTTTTTTTTGTATACATTTTAGTACCTTTTTCAGATTGGTGCATCTTTGTGAAGCATGCAATTTGCTAAGAATTCTAAATGATATTTATAAAAATATTTAGTAAATGTATGGGACTATATAGTGTTTTTAATTTCTCACTCTGTACCAGACGGAATTCTCAAGCATATTCCATCCCGTAGGAGATATACAAGACAGTTTCGTCCTTCTATGAAAAATACTATTCTTTATTGGACCTGCTATCTGATGCAAAATAAATTCGTTCGTTAAGATACAAGTACATCTCTTAAATTTGTCGAAAACAAATGCCGACAAGATAAATAATTTATCATTATTTTTCATATCTTTTGAAAATTTAAAATTGCTTTTTTTGTATACATTTTTGTACCTTTTCAGATTGTATGTATCTTTGTGAAATAATCAATATTTGCTGCAGAATTCTTAAATGATAATTATAAAATATTTTGTAAAATGTTAGGACTATATATGTTTTTTAATTTTCACTCTGACCAGACAGTTTCTCACAAGCATATTCCATCCCGTAGGACATATACAAGACAGTTTCGTCCTTCTATGAAAATTACTTTTTGCTTGCTTATCACATGCAAAATAAATTCGATCGTTAAGATACGTAGTACATCTCTTAAATTTGTCGAAAACAAATGCTGACAAGATAAATAATTTATCATTATTTTCATATCTTTTGAAAATTTAAAATTGACTTTTGTATGCATTTTTTGTACCTTTTCAGATTGACAGTGTCTTTGTGAAATGATGCAATATTTTATGAATTCTAAATGACTATAAAAATATTTAGTAAAATGTTATAGGTGCTATATAGTGTTTTAATTCTCACTTATACCAGACGGAATTCTAAGCTATTCCATCCCGTAGGAGATATACAAGACATTTTCGTCCTTTATGAATAATACCATTCTTTATTGGACCTGCTCTCTGCTGCAAAAATAAATTCGTACTAGTACATCTCTTAAATTGTAGAAAACGAATGTCGACAAGATGATCGATTTATCATTATTTTTAGTATCTTTTGAAAAAAATTTCTTTTTTTTATACATTTTAATACCTTTTCAGATTGATCATCTTTGTGAAACGATGCAATATTTGCTACAGAATTTTAAATGATAATAAAGAAAATATTTAAGTAAAATGTTATAGGGGACATATAGTGTTTTAATTTTCACTCTTACTAGACGAGTTTCTCAAGCATATTCCATCCCGTGGGAGATATACCAAGACGTTTCAGTCTTCTATGAAAGATTACTATTCTTTATTGGACCTCTTATCTGATGCAAAATAAATTCGTTCGTTAAGATACATGGTACTCTCTTAAATTTGTCGAAAACAAATGCCGACAAGATAAATAATTTATCATTATTTTCATATCTTTTGAAAATTTAAAATTGCTTTTTCTGTATACATTTTTGTACCTTTTCAGATTGTATGTATCTTTGTGAAATGATGCAATATTTGCTTCAGAATTTTAAATGATAATTATAAAAATATTTAGTAAAATGTTATGGGGACTATATAGTGTTTTTAATTTTCCACTCTGCCAGACGGAATTCTCAAGCATATTCCATCCTGTAGGAGATATACAAGACAGTTTCGTCCTTCTATGAAAAATACTATTCTTTATTGGACCTGCTATCTGATGAAAAATAAATTCGTTGTTTAAAAAAAGTACATCTCACCATTTGTCGAAAACAAATGCAAAACAAGATAATAATTTATCTTATTTTTCATATCTTTTGAAAATTTAAATTGCTTTTTTTTATACATTTTTGTACCTTTTCAGATTGTATGTATCTTTGTGAAATGATGCAATATTTGCAGCAGAATTTTAAATGATAATTATAAAAATATTTAGTAAAATGTTATGGGGACTATATAGTGTTTTTAATTTTCCTCTGTACCAGACGGAATTCTCAAGCATATTCCATCCCGTAGGAGATATACAAGACAGTTTCGTCCTTCTATAAAAAATACTATTCTTTATTGGACCTGCTATCTGATGCGAAATAAATTCGATCGTTAAGATACGTAGTACAGCTCTTAAATTTGTCGAAAACAAATGTCGACAAGATAAAGACTTCCTCTTGATTCATTGAATTTTGCTCCTCTATACTTGATAAATTTATTAAACTCATTAAAGTTTGATTGGACGAAGTTGAGACTTAAAACAAGATCAATTTCATTAAAAATAAAAGGAGTGAATCCTCGGATGCAGTTAGTAATTTCGTTGAATATTTATTTCGAATTGATGTTGTGCTGAAAATCTTAAAGCAGAAGTTAAACCATCGTTCCCATTTCTTGATTTTTATGGAATAGAGGCTGGTGCTACTACTTTTTAGTCTCTTAGAGAGACTATATCAATAAAATCTTAGTCAATTAATAATAAATTTTCGAGAGTTTGAATAGAAAACGCCTTCTTGTTCTTGTTGGTATTATTATAGACAGTAATTTAAATTATAATCTCCTACAATTTTAAGAGAAGAAAATAATTTAAAATTAACTAATAATGAGTATGTGACTTGATTGCAAAAGAAATTTTTATTGCTACAAATGCAATGCTGATATTAACATTCTTACACAAATTTTAAAGAAAGGTAACTCCTATATCCATCCTGAATATTTGCTGAAACTTAAGTAACATAATATCCATGAACCTGATTGTGAAGTGTGAAATATTTAATTAAATATCACACATGTGCTGAATATTTTTATACTATCATTATTGTTCATCACGATCTCATTTTTAAAGATACTAACTCATCATCTATAGTAATAATAATTTGATCTAAGACTTACTCACGATTAAATTAATTATCAATTCTGTAGTAAAAATAGAATCATATTTTGTTTTCTACAGAATGTGATTATTGATATTACTTTCCTTCTTACACGAAAACCTACTTAACACAACACTACTAGTCTAAGTAGAATAAAACTTTTTTTTCTGCTTCTAGTAATTAGAATTATAGAAATAAAAATAGCTATTCGAAACACGAACTTTATTAGAAAATAATTGTTAATCGAAGATATTTTCAAAATTTAAAAAGTATTTCAAATTTATTATCTTTATTCAATTTCAAACTTTGGGTTATCATAGTATCTCAGAAGCTCAATGATGGTTACGACGTTAGATGAAGCCATCTTACAATTTAATATTTTTGTCATTTTCTTCAAAAATCAGAGTATTGTAAAGTTTAGTATTCAATAACGAATACTGGAAGATAACTATGCATATTGTCTCCTAGCACTGAAACCTCATTTCATTTTATTCGAAATGGAGTTTGATCTATGTGGTAAGAATATTAAACAGTTTCTTCTCAATTCAAATCCACTAGAAACATTCGAATTTATTTTCTAACTTCCGTTGTTTGGATGTACATACTTCATTTATGAAAGAAATACTTAAACTTGTGGAAATCCCTGCCCATTGACTCAATATACAGGCGGACTCTGGTCTCCAAAATAGAATTTAATATTTATTTAGCCCATAGGTTCCCGAAAAGTTTCACAGAATTGACGCTCGGGGTAAACATTGTTCTAGAATTTAGAACAATTGTTTCGCGGAAATTGTTGAAAGATAAATCTAAATCTCATTCGTTCACACAGGAATGGTTTGTTTGTTAACGTGAGTCACAAGGGCCATTTGATTCGTCGTCAATCTGAAGAACCTTATGCATCGTGTTATGTTTCGCAGTCATTTATGAATAGAATCGGAGAGTTGAAATTTGATTTAATCCTTTTAATTAGGGGACAGACGAAATTCATTTGTTCTTGTCTAAATGTCAGACTGGCTTTCAATAGGTATTAAGCATTCTATATGTTAGACTGCCACAGAGTTCTGTGCGAATTAATTAGAAGAAACATTTCTCCTCTGAATCTATGGACAGAAACATGTTACTTTTTTTAAAATCAGTGGAGCACTATCTCTTCTAGACTCGCTATAGAAATGTACTTGCTGATTCAGTTGCGCCTGATTGTTGCAGAGAAATAAGAGATGTGTAAAACATCAGTGTTCTAATTATTTGTTTTAGTTTTCACTAAACCTATACTCATATTTACATTCTGCTTTTATCTGGAGCCTCAAAAGAAACATAAATCAATTGACATAAGCAAAACGGGAGGAATTTTATTGAGAGCTTAACTTGACTGATGATAATGAATTAATGATATCTTTATTACATACTGCTTAGTAAAAGCTTTAAACATTATTATTTTTGACCTCCTTTTGAAATGTTTGCAAAAGTATGCACATAATATCTCTAAAGAATAGTAATGTTAAGCCAATTTTTATATAGTATTATAATTGCCTATTTGATGGCTTATTAAGCAGATACATTAAAATCATTCCATGCTTTGTGAATAATCTTGTATCTAGATAGGTAACGGACTATTTGGTATTTAAGAAAGATTTTTAAATTTAGTGAGAAAAATTTGCAAAATATTTAACTAGCTATATATGGCAAAAAATACCGTCTTGTATGTAAGAAGAGTAATTTGTAAAAAAATGTCGGCATTTTATTTATTTACACCATGAGCCGATTTCCTGTGTATCCATCCAAAACAATTCAACTGCTGTCAGCAAGAATTTTACGGAAGAATTGACATTTTTATTAATTTTTCCATTCTCTTCTGGCATTAAATTTTTTCTTAAAATTACAAACATGGACCGAATTTTTTGTATCGGTTGGCTTTTAAATATTAAAGAGCAATCAAAAGCATTGCCATTAAAAATTTGTATACAAACTATTTATAGGATTTTCAAAAATTGTAACCAAACTTATTGCATTGAGATTTGCCAATACAGTCACTATCTAAGTAGTCTTTGATGTAGGCTTTTTGCTAGAAAGATAAGTCCGTAAAAGTGATTGGAAACTGTCAGAAGTCATTGCTTGAAGAAAGATGAAGAGTGCCAATAGGGTTATTTCTACTAAGGATATTACAGGCGTAGGATACATCTGCAAAGTAATCCAGTGTTGCATTAAGTGGTATTATCGGTTTGCATTACGTGGACAGCAATGTACGAATATTCGCACTTGTCTCAGTTTTCGTACTGAACAACTTGGTACATGTACCGAGAGTTTATCCAGTGGCATAGCTACCGGGGGGCCAAAGGTGGGTATAGATACCCCGAGCGCCAGTTTTAGGGCTCACCATGGAGTCAAAACAATACTGTATTTATGCCGTTTTTAAAGCAAGATATTATAAATGGGCGTAAAAATAATACCATGCTCCAA
The DNA here is from genome assembly GCA_013235015.1 of Araneus ventricosus. Taxonomy (NCBI): domain Eukaryota; kingdom Metazoa; phylum Arthropoda; class Arachnida; order Araneae; family Araneidae; genus Araneus; species Araneus ventricosus. The sequence continues at coordinate 54,884 of BGPR01007436.1, read as the reverse complement.
GAGCTATTTACGGTTGTGAAGCTGCAGATGACGACTGGCTTAAAAAACATCTTATTATTCTCCGGTCGCCTCTTACCTTTGTTACGCCACTGGCCATGCTGACAAAACGTTAATACGCTGTTTAAAGTCAAATACGATAAGAGAGGACAGAAAAAATGCTATGCCCGAGAGCCGTTCTCCCTAGCTAAGCTTCTGACGAGGAGGGAGGGGGGCGAAAAAACTATATTATCACCCGGATGCCACTTACCCTTTCTATGCTACCGAGTTTATCCTACACATATATCTAAAAAAATCATAATGCGTTAGTAAATTTGCAAAGGTCGTATGAGATTGTAGCTTTCCAATTAATCAGCTGCATAGGTCTGCACTGTACTAAGCACACACTTGACGTACAGTAAGCTATGTGCGGGAAATTGAGCGTAGCACGTATAGAAATATCAGAGAAATTGAACATAATTTTGTATTACAACGCTGCAACCTTACGCAAGTGGTTGTACTAAGACACTATACTTCCAAAGTGTGTAGGAACTGAGTGAAGCAGCTATCTTCTACGGCACCATCTGCTGCAAGATAAGTAGGTCATTCATAATACATAACCCACGCCGACCGACTCACCAAAAGGGTTTAGAGTCAGAGCTACGTGCAAATAGAAAAAAACACAAATACAAACAAAAACACACAGAAACACAGACAAAAACATACACAAATACAAACAAAAACACATGCAACACAAAAACACCAACGGTGCTACAAAACAAAACCAACGTTGTAAAACACAAGAAGCAAAAAAGGATAATAATACTAAACAGAAAATCAAAAGATTACTTACATAACAATATATATATATAAATTTCAATTGACTTCAATCTGTTTAAAAATAAATAGTTTTTACAAAGTTTTCTAGTCCAGTGAGTCCGAGCAGCACCTGTCGGTATTAGTAAATGATAGTCCTTGGTATACATACATGAAGTCAAGTAATGGTCACCATCTCCATGCTCACCACACAAACAATCAGGATTGTTCAAAATCTTGAACCTGCACAGATATGCTGGAAAAGGTCCATGATTGATAAGCAGATAAATGACATATTTGTTGCTAATCAATAATTCCAGATTTGCTGACGGAAGAATTTCTTTTGTACGTTTGCCAGTGGTGGAATTTTCAAAGTATGAGTTCCACTCGTTCATAAGGAATTCCTTACAAACTGTTTTTACATAAGAATAAGGAGCAGGTATAGACATATCGGCCCCACAAGAAGAAGCAATTTTTGCAAAGTGATCAGCCAGCTTTTTGCCCGGGTTACCGGCATGAGCTTTCACCCAGACAAGGCTGACTAGATCCTTAGCATTGTACAGATTATCCTTAACTGATAATACAAAATTAGATTTGACTTTGGGGATTCTAATCGCTTCAATAAAGGACTTGCTATCAAAAACCACTTTGATATTAACATTTCTTTCTAAGGCCCAACCAGCAGCGAAATTAATTGCCGCCAGCTCAGCCTGGAAAATAGAGTTAAAAGAATTCATTTTATAGCAAAAAACAGGTAATAGTGAATTTCTTTCAAAAAAAGCACACCGAGAATCCAACATTGTCACCAATCCTGGACCAGTCGGTGTACACCTCATAATCATTATGATTTTTCTATTCGAAGAGATAGAAATTATTTCTCTATAAAAATCTAGGGAAATAGGATCGATCAGTTACTTATCCGATCTAACTTTCCAAATGTTAAACCTGATAAATAGTGATTTCTTAACAAATGAAGTGAGGGAATATCTAAAAGTATATTTAAAGAATTTGTTGGAGTTTTTTTATATGCTCGAGACAATTTCAATAAAAATATTCTTTGAATAGAGTGTAATTTGGCAATCTGGGATTTAGTCAAGGCACCACGCCAAACAGCGGCGCCGTAAAGAAGTGCCTTTTCAACTACTGTGAAACACCAAAATTTTAATAGAGATGGAGAAACATTCCATTTTGAGGTAATTAATCCATTAAAATTTGAACACAAATTGTAAGCTTTCCTATACAAACCAAAAATATGAGGATTCCAAGATAGTTTATTATCAAAAATTAAACCCAAATATTTTAGGTTTTTAGTAATTTTGACTGATCTGCCATTTATTTTAAAACTTGGGTTGCTATTAAAAACAGTAGTATTATGCTTAGACAATGAACGAGAACTTATTGATCTGAAAACCAACGCCTGGCGCTTGTTGATAGAGATGTCTAATTTTAGAATATTTAATTCCTGAGAAATCAAGTCTAATGCATTGTTAGTGTTAGTTTATAAAATTTTCCTCGTTCGACCAAAAGTGACAAGGGCCAGGTCGTCAGCAAATGCCTGAAGATAATACAAGTCATTATTTAAATGTAAAATATGATCAAAATAAAAATTCCAAAGAAAGAGATTCATGACAGAACCTCGGGGACACCCTTTAAAAATCTTATTCTTAACATATAAATTACAGTCATTGAAAACAACACTTCTATCAATCAAGTAATAAAAAATAAAATTTCTCTATGCAAAAGGAACATTAAATTTATCAAACAAGCCAAAGAGAACATTCCAATTCATATTATCAAAGGCGGCCTTGATGTCAATTGACACCAATGCAGCATGTAAATTATTAGTAAGAGAACAAATCTTGACAAAATTCTTGTAACTGCAAGTTCAAAGCATCTATTTTCCCGGAACCCACATTGATTAACATGAATTATGTTATTGGAGGAAAGCCAACTCTGTAATTTAATTAGGAACAATCGTTCCAAAATTTTCCCTAAACATGGCAACACACTAATGGGTCTAAAGACTCGACCAAACTTTGATCTCTCCCTGCCTTTTGCAGGAAGAAGACCTTTGCATTTTTTTAAGTTTACAGGAAAATAAGAATATCTAAAACAAGTATTAAAAATATTTAACAATAAAGATTTATCCACATCATAAATAGCATTCCACATTTTGTAGTCCAGACGATCCAAACCAGGGGCCTTTCCACTTTTTTAGCCATTAAATACAATTGTTAAATCTTCCTCAACCAACGGGTCCCAGGATTCATTATTAGGAACATAAAAATTTGCCTCAAAACTATCATTATTTGGAAAAAAGGTATCAAGTAAGGTTTTAACTCTTAACTCAAGTAGAGGGTTAACAACATTGTCGACTCAAACATCTAGATTATTTACCTTTTTACATTTTTTGAATGCAAACCTAAAAATAGCTCCAAATTTTTCGTTATGCTGAATACAGAAGTTCCTCCAAGCTAAAGTCCTAAAGTATAATGACCTACGTTTAAAAATAGCTCTTTCTTTTCTATAAAGAGAGCCCGCAGCCTGGACCTCTGGACCATCTACAACAGTTTTCCTCAGAATATCATATTTTTTGTACAAAGCCGTTACTTTGTTCCTTAAAGTTCTAAGTTCGGGGTTCCAGAAAGAAAACTTCCTCGGAAGCCTACCTTTAGCCTTCTTACGATATTATTTATATGCACATTCAGAAACACTATGAACAAAAATTTTGAAAAACAAATCCAAAGAAACACGGCCTTTTACATTTTCAAGTTTACTGTACAAATCTGGCAGCAACTTTTGAAAATCTTTAACAAATTTAGGTTTGTTATACGTGGTTTTAAAATGAAAATCATTGATGTTAGGGACATCAAAATCCAGTTGCACACTGACATACATATGGTCGCTAAGAGACTCTTAATCCATAACTTCCCATTTTTTAATAAAATTGAAAATAATGCTATTAGGAAGGGTCAGATCAGGCCAACCCCGGCCACTGTGTGACACAAAGGTTGGGGGAGAATTTTTGTTATTACAAATTAACAGATCATTCATAGTTGAAAAAATCAATAATTGCCCTCCCACGAATATCTTCGAAATTATAGTTCCAGATGAGTGACCTCGCATTGAAGTCCCCAAAATTAAAACATTTTTATTAATAGAGTTGAAATTAGTAAATTCTTTAATCAAAGAATCAATATTGTCATGAGGGGGGAAATTTGCACTAATGATCTGCAATTCCAGGACACCAAGTTTGACAAATAATTCAACAATATGGTTCGGATTATGACCCACGATAATATCAAGTTCCTTGTTTAAACAATAAATAACAAAAAGCAATGTTTGGAAATTTCCCGTCATTACTCATCCTGAAGGCCTGATTGTAGAGGTGGATAACCTGCTTTCTCCCAGAGAGGATATATGAAGTCCCTGGTTTCGAAGTCAACCGTAACATCCAACATCGACCTCATCTCCAGAATCGTTCAAGCAGTGCCTTTTGTCTGTTACACAACAGCCCAATCTGAGAAGGTACGCGATTCCATGCGTTGTGGGGGATAAAAGGAATTTTATATATCTTCTGTAATAATAACGTGATTTAACCCAAATGCATACCACTACGGTTAATGTATCAATGAATTCACTCTGACAGAGCAACGTGTAACATTTTTACACCTTCTTATGAGACACAATGAAAAGAACACAGTTAGTACCAGGAAACTCATTTCACATAAAAATTATATTTCTATTTTCCCTTTGTTCATTGAGTATATTACGAGTATATCATTGAAATTAAAAAAAGTTCCAAATATTTCAAACTTAACGAAGCGATGAAATCTCCAATTCAAACCAAAATTCTTGGCGATTATTTTTACTAATTTTAAAAGTGTCACATATTCTTCAATTTTATTTTGAATTCATGCTTTTGGCGAAGAAGGTGTTCAATTATATTTTATAGCTTGAGATAATTAACAAGAGCGATTAATTGTGTGAAGGTTTTATCTTTCATCGTAGAATCAAAGAAGAAAATACAGACGATTTTGGAAAAAAACCAACTTAACATTTTATTTACAAATTTGAATAATAATCGAATCATATTTGATTAATAATAGAATTTAAATATAATCATCATCACAATTAAAATTTTGAATAGAATTACCCGTGCATCAATGCGCGGGGAAGAAAACTGCAATGCGACAAGGCTAGAGCAGTGAAAAGAAAAAGTAGTTAATTTTACAGAATCAAGATTTACTTGCAAGATCTTTATCAGTCATCATCATCATTGAGAGAGAAGTATACTTGAAGTCAGTCACCACAATGCCCTTTTTTCTAATCAGAATTGCAGGATAGAATAAAAGACGCTCACTATATAAGGAAAAAATAATCCAAGAAACTTCCCCGAACCTTTCACATTTTCATCGTAAGCGACATTATTTTCGGTTGGCAGCTTATCTTCGACGACTTTCTCGATAGATACTTTTCACCCTTTCTCCATAGATTATCCATTTGGCACACTTCTGAAGAAAATTGGCACACTCCTTCTCTGAAAACCGAGAAAATAAGCGGCTTTTGTGGCTGGAAAAGAGAAAATTGAAAATTCAATAAACTTCGAAGCCGAGTTCTGCAGCCTTTACATCTCGGCCACTCCTTCTCATGAAAGAAAAAGTCGTTCAAGTCTAAAGAAATTTATTCTTATTTTTTTTAACTAAAAGAAGGGCGAAATTTATGTTCCTATTTTTTAAAGGATCGAATTTTCGGAACGACAATCCCCTGGCATGAAAGAACTTTAAGTGGGTAGAAAAATTGAAGCTAGTTGTCGCCTCATCGCGGCACTTGGAAAGTGGTTACAGTTTTTGATCTTTCGCCATTTTATGAAAGTCCAAATCTCTTCTATTGGCTTTTGGTAGAAAGTTATTGAATTTGCATAGATTTTCAGTAAAGTATCAAAGATTGCAAAACGTGATGTCTTTATTTTTAGACTAACACAATCACGTGGAATGTGGGGTGGCGAGGTTCTTATTTTCTCCCTCTTTCTGTCATCTTTCAGGAAAAAGCCACGGTTGATTAGATAAAAAGGAAAGAATTTTGGATCAATTTTCAGCATCCCCCTCCTTTATATATTCCGAAGGCAGGCAATAAGAGGTAAGGTCGCGATTGGTTTTTTTTCTCTTAGAAAATGCACTTCCTAACAAAAAAATCTCAGTACGGAACCTTCTGTGTTTGAAAAATCAACTTTATAAAAAGATGGTAATGTTTAGATTAGCAGAAACTTTCAGTTCAGAAATAAAATACAGTACCACCCAGGTAAACATAACTAAAGGAGGGGAGCCGTTTCGGATAACGATTTTTTCGGTTAAACCATGAACATCTATAACTATTTTGTATCTAATTACATTATGTAATTCTGAAATGTCTTGAGTGTAAAACGAATTCGAAACTTTATTTACTTATGTGTTTTATAAAAATTAAACCTTCGTCGAGTTTAGTATTCGCACCGGTGAGTTTGGACGCAATGGGCCTAACAGGCACAAGTAAACAATACCATATTTAATATTATTAATACCCATTAATTCTAGCATTCTAAAATTAATCTCTGACCTTCTTCGGGAGTCTTAAAAGAAAAAAAGTGGGGATATCGTTTCAAAAAAGTCTCGACTTTTCGCGCAGTACAGTAAGTGTTTTTTTGAGTTTGCGATTTCAAAGGCATTTCGGATAACCCGGGTTTCGGTTAACTATGGTTTTACTGTATTGCTATTTATCAGAAATTTACTTTATTCTCTTATACAGTAGACTCTCGATTAACCGGGATCGGATTATCCGGGTTGCGGATTATCCGGGACGAACAGCCCCAAAAAAGGAAGCGCAGATTGCGGCCGTTGGAATGTGCGGGAAGACCGCATTCATCTCAACCCTTCCTATTGTATGGGACTCGTCCAGCCGACCTTGAGTCCAGCCAGACTCCAGTTATATTGTTCTGAAAATGTGGATGAAGAAGCAGTGGAACAATGGATTAACGAAGATTCGACACTGGAATATTATGAAGTTTTAAGTGACGATGATATTGTGTCCCTGTAACTTGAGGTTCAGAAGAGACAAGGAATTTCGAAGAATGTCCTGAAAGTGATGAGGAAAATCTTGTTACTCATCAAAAATTAAGTCCCGGTGACGTATTGGTACACACTGAGGCGTTACTTAATTACTTGGAGCAAGAACATGGAAGAACACCTGCGGAAAAAATGATATTGAGAAATCTGCGTAGTATAATTCGTTGAAGAGTAAATGAAGAACAAAAACAGATTTCTCTCATTTCACTCTTCACAAAACAGTGAGGTAAACAACATCTCTGTTTTTCTTTTTAATTGTAAATTTAAATAACATTAAAATTTCTTGTTAATTCCTTTTCTTTTGTGTTAATTAAACTATTAATGTCTTATTGTATAATAATTTTACATTTTCTATCACTTTCATCAAAATTTGCATGAATCAGATTATCCGGGATATTCGCTTATCCGGGACGAAGCATTTCTTGCCCATCCCGGTTAATCGAGAGTCTATTGTATATTTATTTTAGTTTAGTCATTTTTACACGTTTTTATTTCATTTGACTCGCTTCATATTTGTAAAGATAGGTATACTGTAATCGATTCTTCTTTCAATCCTCAATGTATTAGAGTTCTGAGACCTTGTACAGTTGTGTACCTCCTTTTTTAGGAGTAAAATTTTTAGTGCCTTCAGAATTTAATTATCAGAAAATCAGTTAATTAAAATTAAATTCTTATTTCATGTGTCTGGCTTAACCTGATAGTTAATTTGATGAAACTTGATTTTAAGATTCCGTAATATTTATAATAATAATTTGGTAACATATTAATGATTAAAAAGTAGAAAAGAATAAGAACAGAAAAGTTTTGAAAATTAACATGAAAATAAACCAGAAACATGAAAACTTGTCTGAAAAATATTTACAATCTACAAAATGTGTTGAATTTTTTTTTTTTTTTTCATTCAGCAGCAGTATGTCTTCCGCGCATTATTTCGACATGAGTATCCTGGATTTAATTTTAACCAACCTAACTAATTATAATTAGACGCTTTTAAAGTAAAATAAAATACGAATTTATTCCAGCGTATAGGAAATATATTTTTAATTATTTTATCTTCTCACAAAAACTATCTATCCATTATGATATACATTAATATAATTTATATTGTTTTTCTCCTCAAAAATATTTCATTATTTCTCTCTGTTTAAACAAATGCGAATGGAAGAAAACTGCAGCCTGAATAGAATGGATTTCATAATATTTTTTCGCTTCACAAGAGAGTGAGTAATTTCGCAATAAATATATCCAGAAAAGAAATTACAATTTTTATATTTAATGTGTAGATCCCATATTATTTATGTTAATTCACACTGTTTTTATTAGAAAAACATCCTAATAAATTAAGATGAGAATAACCAGTTTGCTACACTTTCATGTTTTATCTTTGTAATATTTTGCTTATGTTGCAGAATTCTGTAGATTTTTCATTGATGGGCTTGCCAATAAAGAAGTTTACACTATAATCCTGCCAAGAAAAACAATTTTCCCGGAAGAAATCCAATCTCGGCTTTATATTTTTTGTAAACAGCTACTTTTAAAAAAAATCATTTATAAAACACTTGCGTCAGCATACTTTTTCTATAAAGTTTGAAATAACAGAAAAGTAGCTGTAAAAATTTCGGAAGATAAGCTTGCGTTTTTCAACCCGTAAGAACCAATAATCTAAAGCTACAAAATATCGCAATTAACTTCGGCTGAAAGCAACATCACTCTGTGATAGATTATTTTTAAGAGTGTCGGAGCAAGATACTTCTATCTTCGTCTTTATTTTCGAAGAAATTCTGCTTTCTTTTGACAGTCTTCTCTAGTCGAAAACAGTGAATTTAATAGATTTCTAGGAAGTTTCTGAAGTAAACTTTTTGTGCTGTTTTCTTAAAACAAAAAACCAAATCTCGAAGTCTTGTATCTTTTAAGCAATTAAAACTTTTTTGCTATTAAATCAATATTCCCTTAACTTTTAAGTTATGTATATAGGAAAACCCTTTCGATTACAATTGAAAAAAGAAAGAATGAATTCAATAAAAGGTTAAATGAATTTTGCATAGAGTATGCATTATAGTATTTAAGACAACTGACTAAAATTGTTAATCATGATATTTATGGAAGAATTGACATTTTTATATCAGATATTGCTTCAATTTTTCTCCTAAAGCTGTGAATTAAAACTCATGAATTCTGAATATTTGATACTTAAGAGCTTATATGCAGAGTAAGTAAAATATTTTTATATCAGTGAATTCAAGTTAATCTGAATGTGGATTCATATTAATCTGAATGTGAATTCATATTAATCTTAATTGGCTTAATTTAAAATTACAACTAACCGCCTTCAGATACCAGCTATTCTTCAGTAATATGAACAGCCCTTAGCTAGTGACGAAATCAGTGTAGTCGTTGAGGCCTGGGGACTCTGTCAAAGTTTAGTTTTGCTTTATTTCTCGGAAATTGAGGGCGGTTGGAGACAGGCCATTGATGACGTATATAGAGTTCATGAGCTTTACTATACAATAAAAATTGGCTAAATCAGTACAGTGGTTGGGGTTGGGGGACTCTTTCAAGGTTTTCCCCGTAGATAAAGTATAGAGGAGAAGTATTTTTTTCGACTTCTCTCGAAAATGGTGGGTAGAGGAGAACAAATGACCATTGACGACGTATTTATGGGTCATGAGCTTTCATATGAAATAAAAATTGATGAAATCCATCCAGTGATTGGGGCTGGAAGGCTCCTTCTTTGGTGTTGCCGATTTTTTTAATATATAGATTTTTTTGTCAAATTGTCTTTATTTTACATCAATATTTCAATGCTAGATTGTTTCTGAAGCTGTACCTCTACTTGTTTGTTAAGTTTTTTAGCCAATGCAAGGAAGTATAAATACTAAATTCCTGACATCACTCCTTCATCTGCTGCAAGAATAGCTTAATTAACTATCATGGTTGTTTAATGTTCTATTTTAAAAACCTTTCATACTTTTCTAGACACTCTTATTTGGTATTCCCTTTTCGCTATCTGAGTCCTGTTTCACAAAATATGATCATGTGATCACTTTATGATACTTGATTATTTCAGCAGTTTATGAAAAATAAGTGAACAAAATTGTACCACAAAATAGTTAGTTAAGATGTAACTTTAAGTTAATTGAAGATATTAGAGTATGAGGTGCGTCGTTTTCTGAGACAACAAAAATGTGACTTTTGTCCTCTCAGACCGTTGATTAGGATCAATTTGCAACATTGCAGTTAACTGGATAATCTCTTATCAAATCATGAAAGTCGTATATTCATGGTAGCCAGTTTTTCAGGCTGTTATTATCGCGTTGTCATCCTCATGGAGTATGGAGAACTGATTACTGAAGGTTTTCCCATTCCTATTAGTGGTATATTTACATAAGCTAAATTGTTTTATCTTTTGTTTTTCCTTTCTCAACTTTGGAATCGTCATTTGACAATCGATTGAAACTCGGTGTTTATAAAACTAACTGTGACACGCTTCGATTTCGTATCGTAACATTTTCATTTTATTGATCCGTTTATAAACCCATTCTGAGTTGAAAATCTTAGTAAGTTTCAATATGAAATTTGAATTCAGTCGCTGAGAAATATTCATTATTAGTTATTAATATAAAAGATTCAGATGCCCTTTAACTAAAGGCATTTACAGAATATATACAATTTTTTCCACAGTAAATTACATTTCTGCTTCTTAATGAAATCCAAGGCCTTTTGTCCTCCTCTGGATCAATAAGACCAATTGAAGAGGAGGGCAGAAGCAATGGACATAACCTGTCCGTCATGGGCGTGAGCAGTCCTTTTTCTTTAGACAAGGGAGTCGCTGATCTAATATTTGTCCTGCAGTTAAGCGCCCGCGGAACCAAATAATGGTATTACATGTCCCCGAGGTCTTTTTCTGCATAATAAACGGTGCCATGTTTTCTAACCATTCAAGATCTACACTCGTGTCGAAAAGTTATAAATGGTAAAAATTTGTAATTAAATTGGGTACAATCGTTCGCAATCAGTTGTGGAGAATCCTGAGACCTACAACCATAGGATGTCGCGTGTTACAGTGAAGATTCAGTCACTGTATTTAGTCAGGGTATTTAGGGGACCGTCCAGAAGAAGATGTAATTTATTTGAGCTCATACCGCTTCACAGATAGCCGATAATGTTTTTAATAAATACAAAGTTTAAAAAATATCTATTTGTGAAAAAAAACCCTCATCATTTAACTTCTTCCAGGGAGAAACTGAGATTCAGCTCGCTGCAATGCCGATATCTTTCTGAATCTTAATGGTATTCAATTAGAATATTTATATAAGTTAGCCTATAATATTTGGATTTGAATGTATAAAAAAGTTATACTATGTTTCACACATGAGCAGTTGAAAATAATTTTACGACAGATAATTATATTTCCTTATATATTCAAAGTAGTTACTTTGAATTTTAATGTAATGCTTCATTGGCAAATTTTTACATATTCTGTTAGTTTCGTATAGTTTGGTTGAAACCTCTGCATGTTGTAAGCAAAACCCGTAAGGGAAAATATGGAATTTTTTTAAGAAAAGCCTGAAGAAAGAATAAATCCTTAACAATTTTGAAAATTATGTTGAAATAAAAATTCTATAGGACAGGGGAATAATAACTTGATTGCCAGAATAAACAGGTTAATATTTTTTTAATATGTGGGTTTTAAACAAAATATATCGCCTTAAAAAGTGTCAGATATCAAGTGCCATAATAAATCGGGATATAAATAACACTGTAGAAAAAAAGAAAAACAACAGTTAACCAAGTTTCTAAACATTATATTACACCTAAAAAATCTAAGGTTTTTTTTAACGCACATCACTTTTTGGGTACAATTTTATAATTAATTTTTTTCTTTATTTGCTTACTTTTTGAAACTGCTGTAATTATATCCATAATTACTTATTACTTTTCACGTAAAAAATTGAAAATTATTACTATCAGAAAATTACGATTTTGTTTATCAATTAGGAAGAATGAACGTGAGCTTCGTCAGAAAATATTATTCATTATATCAAACATTGGAAACTTTTCTAACAACTCGGACAAAAGAAATTGAATTCTAATCACTACATGGATATGGATTAAAATATTAATTTTTTACTAAAGCAAACGATGAAGAAGTTTTTATTAATCGAAACATTTTATTCCGTTTGGATAATATAAAAATTCAAATGCAAATATTTGCGTAGTTGTTGTTAAAATCACTAGCTACGAAGATCATTTTGCGAGGAATTGTGTGAAAATTATACCTTAATTAATACACATTTTTAACGGCTTATTATTTTCCTACATCGTTTTATCACAGAGCGTAATATAGAAAGATTGAGAATATTTATCCATAAACAGCCATAATTTCCAAGAACAGTTTGTTCTATGCTTAAGTAAAGCCATCGAGTAAACACTCTTATCTTATTTTATGAACCAATTAGAGCGTTGCATTAGCATACTAATAACATTTTATGTTTGGAATTGTGTTATTTGTGTTCTGTTTGTAAAAGTCATAAATGCCAAAAATTATTGAAAATTGCTCCTGAATTCATTAGGGAATCTATTATGAGGAGATTTTATTCATTAGCTCAAATTGGATGTTGCAGTGGGATTTATTCCTTACGTTATTCGCTCGGTGTTTGTATTTTCAGAAAGCTTTAAGGATCCGTATCTGGAATCTTTAAGAAGTTGCTCCAACAGTTTTTGATGTTTCGTGGAGATAACATAATTTTAGATAATTGTTTATTATTCAGAATGAATTTCATTAAATCGCCAATTAATAGTACGAAGAAAAATAAAGTAATTCAATAATTTTAATTAGCAAACGGCAGGGAAAAGGGGAATACAACCATGCAAATAAAACGTAAGAAATTCTGAAGCAAGTTTTGAATTTTCAACAGCAGAAGTGATAGTTTATCAATTTAAATCCACTTGATTGGAATTCTTATTTACAAAGACGATGGAACAGAAGCTACTTTATGTGAAACATGTATTTGAAAGCAATATAAATATTTGCTTATGTGACTTTTTTGGTGTGTATAGACAAAACATCGGCTGTAAAAACATGGCCTTCTGAAACAATGTAAATGTATTCTGAATTTCTTGGCTTTCTTTCATGCTTAAAAATCTTTTTTTCTAAAATAAGCAATCAGATTTTTTGTCACGAATCTCATTTATACTATTTGTTATATTTACCATCATGTCACACCATGATGGTATCGAGGTGTTACCATCGTCAGTGTGTGAAGGTTTCCTTATTAGATGTTCAACCATTTGACCCATCTATAAATCAAATGGTTTAAATTTCATGCAATTTTCAAAATCCAATTCAGAAAATCCCATCAAATTTAAAATAAATAAAAATATTAAAAAAGGGGATAAAAAAGTGGAAGGGTAAAAAATAATAGTAGACAACGACAAGAAGTAAGAATATGGTGAATGACTTCATCAGAGGCCAGACATTCATGCAGATTCAAAAGTGGAATAGATTTTCTGTAGAGGAAAAAGACTTTAAGGTCTGAATTTAATATCCTCTTTTGGCCTGAACATTAACCGGAATGTGTAACAATTTTTTTTAATATTTTTATTTATTTTATACTTGGCAATTTTTTTTCCTGGATGATGCTGCACTTGCGCACACCAATTAAATTGCTTCTATTATTCTTTGTGTTTTTAAATATTCTTACCTTTTTGTCTCTTTAGATATTCAATCCATCAAATTTAAATCATTTCATTCTGGAAATGATTATTCGGGCATGTATATATTATATATGCCCTTGTATTGCGAAATCTACTATTTGAGAAGTAAAATTGAAAGAGTGCGCAGTTCTATTACAACACTGAAACTGAGAATCGTCATTTTATTTTATTTGAAATGATATTTCTTCTTAACGAAGGTAAGCACATTAGACTTAAGCCATTGATACTTTTAGCACAGATTCACTAGAAACATCGGAATTTATTTTGCTGACTCGAATTGGTAGATTGTACTAATACATCCCTTTACGGCGGAAATATATAAAATTAGATTGGATACTCTCCGCTCCTTGACTCCAAGTTCCAAACAAAATTAAATGTTTATTTAACCAGAAGTTTCGTCAAAAGTTCCACAGAATTGGCGCACGAGAGAGAAATCTCTCTAGAAATTGGAAATTTTGTCTCTAGTGGATTTTTGAATGGGTAATAAATACTAATTCGATAACACTAGAACAGTTTGTTTACAGTCAGAAGTCACGATGGTAATTTTATTCAATGCCACTACTCCGCAAAACATTAAATTCTTTGTTATGACGGTCGCAGATAGATAAAAGCCAAATCGAACTGTTGAAGTTTGTTGTAATCTTTTTAATTTGGATTTTTACTTAATTTATAAATTTATTTTTTAAAGCATAGCGTGAGGGTGACATGGAATAGAAATTTAACATTCTAATTGCTTTGTTTCCATGTTCCGCGAGCATTAATTCGGGAACATCCCGATCTGGCGCTAAGTCGTGCGGTGAATCTTAATGACAGTCGCTGAGATAGCTCGACTGCCCTTCCCCTACCGTAGGAGGCACACACTATCGCCGGCAGAGGACAATCCTCATCCATTATCGTACCCTATGGGGAAGTGAGACCCTCTTACTTATCCGACAGCTTCCCATCCACGTACTCGCGGTTCCCCCAAAGGACCATTAATTCGAAAAAAAAATGTTTCTGTTCTGTTGCTCGGTAAAAGAATCTGTGAAGGTGTAGAATGATTTTTAACACATTAAGGCAGTGTTAGTTAGGATAGCAACAGTAACATTTTCGAATGAATTTACGTTTTATGTCTAATAACTAAAAATGAACTACCCTTTTTATAAGAATTAATAATTGTTATGTTATTAGTTTTATTCAAGCTTGCATTATTATTCATGGTCGATATTAGTTTGTGTCGTTAAAGGAAATATGTATTGTACAAGGCATGTGTACATAAGGCAAAAAACAGTACGGAGTTTTTTGTGTTGATGAGTGTATAGCCATATAAATACATCTTTACCACATTATGTATAGTTAAAGCTTTAATACTTAAAATTTTCGACTGCAAACACTTTCCGAAATAATTCCAAGAAAAATAGTTGCCTTCTGTGAAAATATAAATGCATATCTTATGCAGAAATTACATGTAAGGAGATAAATTACGAGGCCAAAGATATTTTCATAGTAAAGATTATAAGTAACTATTTCGTTGCTTATTAATAATATAACAAAAAACCGTGTTTTTTCTTATAATTAGTAATTTTGCAGCAAATATCACTCTTTCACATAATTTGATATTGAAAACTGTTGTTTAAATACAGTTGGATAAAAGTATCTTCTGCATACTCCTAACTTTTTAGATAATAGTAATGTACTATTTGTGTGCAACTTTTCGTAATTAGTAAAATATTCAGCCTATTGTAAGTGCTGAATTATTTCTGCTGAGCTTGTTAATACACCGATTTAAAATATCTAGCTGTGTCACAATCATTCGGTATCGTGAAAAAGATTGAAAATTTTATAATTTTTTTAATCCGTTTTTCGCATCGAAAGTATATTTAACATTTTCCAACTTCAAACGGGTTTATGTGTTGCATTATAAATACTTGAGATAAAATGTGTAAAGAAAAAAACAGCATATTTCCCAGAACTTAACAGAAAACAGATTTTACTCCAAATTTTCAGCCTAGCTCTTACATTTATTACAAATGCATTAATTTTTTTTTTTTTAATATTTGGGAATTTTTTAAGAAATTAAATTTTCACGGAAGATAATATTTCTAGATGATGTTTCTGGTATATACGCAGAGTGTCCACTTTAAACGTGGTCTAATAGCTAATTTTTAGATTATTGAAAATATGAATTTCGATTGAAAAAATGCTTTAAATGACTTAAAGAATTATATTTTATGATGATTGAGTACAAAAATGTACTGCTGAAAAAATTACGAAGTCTAAATTTTTATTCAGTCCCTCGGTTCTATTAGTCATATATAGCAAAATATTTTTGACACACTAACATTTTAAACAAAATAGTCCCGCTCTTCTGCTACTAAATCTGATCGAGTTATGAAGCTTGGAATATCGTTGTTTTAGAAAAGTTTAGGCCATTTTAATGCCCTCTTCGAGGAACATCTTCCAATCAACGCTTGCTCGACACGGTAGCTGATAGGTTTAAAATTAATAAATTAAAATTTCATAGCTCGGTCAGTTTTAGTTGAAGAATGGAGGAACTTTTTGTTTAGAATGTTAGTATATCAAGAATATTTGATTAAATATGACTTATAAAACTGGGAGACTGTTTAAGAATTTAGACTTCTTCACATTTTCAGGATTACAACCATTGGCTTAAACAACATAAAATATAATTTTTATGTCATTTACGGCTTTTATCCAACTGGAAGTATATGCCTATATCAAACGGCTAAGAAATGACTTTGTGGGTCATTTATTAGGATGGTCACCCTATATATATATAAAATAATAATAAGTCAAAATAATCATGAGAAATAAAACATAACATAAACGCAAGTAGGAAACTAAATTTACGGCTTTCATCCAACTGGAAGAATATGCCTATGTCTAACGTCTAAGAAATGACTTTGTGGGTCACGATTAGAGTCGTCACCTATATATATAAAATAATAATAAGTCAAAATAATCATGAGGAATAAAACATAGCATAAACACAAGTAGAAAACCAAATTTTAAAAAACTAAATAATGTTAAAAGTAGTAAATACACGAGCAAAAACAAGACAAAAAACTGAACACAAAATAAGAACAATAAAAGTAACTAATAAAGAAAATCAATATGTCGAAGTCTAAAAAAATTAATATTGCATAATCCCATTAACTACCATAAATAATCCTCAACCTCAAGAATTTGACAACAAAACAGTATAAAATTGCTGAAAACAGATAATTAAAGTAGTTAAAACCAGACTTAATGTAATAAAACTAAATTAAATGAAAGTTAATTAAACTTAAAACTTCCAACAGCACTTCTAAAGAACATGACTCCACTTGAGCATCGTTGCCACTTTTTTCACTCCTAGCGAAAGAAAAGAATCAAAGTTTCCTCAGTATAAAAATATAGCTAATCCAAGAAATTTTACCAAAATACGTAGAAGTACTTTTGTCGTAAGCTATTTTCTTTTCAGTTGGCAGCTTATCTTCAACAATCTCGATGGATACATTTTCACCCTCTCTCCATAGATTATCAATTCCGTCCACTTTTGAAGAAAATTGCCTCTCAAATTTATCTCCCCTCTTTCAAACCGTGAAAATAAACCACTCTCTCGTCTGGAACAACAAAATTGAAAATTCAATATACTTCGAATTCTGTCCTGCAGGCTTTCTATCTCATTTACTCTCTACTGCACCAAAGTCCTTGAAGACTAAAGCAATTCATACATTATTTTTTCCTTAGAAAAGAAGGGCGAAATTCTGATCTCCATTTTTAAAAGGATTGCATTTTCAGAAAAACGATCTCCTGGCCTAACAGGACGGAAAGTGAACTGAGAAGGAATGGGTTGAGTTGTCTCCCTCCTGTACCACTTGCAAAGTGGTTTCAATTTTTGATCTTTTACTACTTTAAAAGGGCCAGGACTCCTTCCCCCTGACTTCTGATTGAAAGTTATTGAATTTACATAGTCTTTGGGGAAAGTGGGTCCTTTCTATCTTTACCATCTTCACGGTCACGAAAAGGGAGGCGTTTTGATAGCCACACAGGCTTCGGAGTACCGGCATCTCTCGCATCCGGACGTTGATCATTAAAATTATGAGCCAGATGCGACAGCTGCTTGGTCAGTAGGTTCTTTGTGTATTGTTGTCTTTTATTCATATGTGTGTGTGTGGAATAACTAGGGCAATAGTGATAAAACATTCTATA